>VXBS01002690.1:30125-41209 GCA_013400255.1 Sitta europaea
CGGCCCTCCACCGGCGCCCCCCCCCCCCCGCCTCTCCCCGCCACAAGGGCCCGAGTGTCTCCCCCCCTCCTCCTCAAACAAAGGCAGCCACAGTGACTTTCCTCCTTCTTCTTCCAAGTGGTTCCACCCTTGAGCTGCCGGCCTTGATTTGGGATCCCTGAGGCGACCAGAAGCCAGAGGCGGCCCTGGCAGGGTGCTGGGAAACTTTTTGGGCACCACCACCCACCTGCCCTCCCCAGCCACCCCACCTGCCCCATCCCCTCCACCACCGCGGATTCGCTCCCGAAGCATCCGGACAAACCTGAGCTTCTTTGGAGCTTTGTGGGGCCAGGATACAACCCCTGATCCATCCTGGGAACCCATCCCCACGGCAGTGCGGGGAACTGCTCCCTGCCAGGCAGCGGGGAGGGTGGGCAGGTAAGGGGAGCTTTGCCAAGGGAGCGCCCCGGGGGCAGGGCGGGGGCCTGGGGCAGGGAGGGGACCCTGCAGCTCCTTCGAGGGAGCGATGTCAGCATGAGAAAGGAATGTGGCTGCCGGCCCTGCCAGGGATGGGATGGAGGCCGTGCCTCAGGAATAGGGATGATTTCTGCTGGCCTGACTCACTGGCAGCCTCCTCGCAGCCGCTTCCTCTCCGGCAGGCAGAAACTCCCAGTTTTTATTTATCACACGGCTTAAAGTAGGGTGTAAGGAAGGAAATGTTCTTATTTTTATCTCCTCTGTCTCCCCGGGGCTTGGGACAGCGTTGGCACAGCGAGGTGGCCACCAGGAGCATCCCGGTGGCCAGGGCTCCTCCTCACCTGGGCGCTGTAGGCTGTTGGCAGCTCCTCACGGGCTCTGAGCATCTCCCACCCTGCAGGTGGGAGCATCCGAGGGACCCTGTGCAGGGGGGGGACACGCAGGGTGTGCAGGGGGGGACACGCAGGGTGGGCAGGGGGCTGGCTGGGTGCAGGGTGGGCAGGGGGCTGGCTCAGTGTGGGCACAGCCACGCTAAGGGCAGCTGAGAGCCACCGAGCCCCAGGGAAAATTAATTTTTCTCTCCTTGAAGCCACCTGCCCGTGCTGCTGCTCATGTGGGGACAAACCTTGGGGACCTGCTGGGGTCCCTGTTTGTGTCCCCCCCAAAGGACAGAGCTGTCACCAATCTGGGGGTGCTGGGGGTCCCTGTTTGTGTTCCCCAAAGGACAGAGCTGTCCTGTCCTGTCCTGTCCTGGAGGATGGGGAGGTTTTCCTCCATCCAGCTCCATCCTCCAGGGAGGATTTGGGGATGTTGTGTCCCCATTCCCAGGGTTCACAGCAGGCAGGGTGACACCCCTGGGATATTTTGGGTTCCTCACCCTCAGCTGAGCTGGGACATCCCACCCTGAGCACGGGCTGGGCACTGTCACCTCCCCGGCGGTGCCATGGGTGGGACTGGGGCTTCCAGAGGCTCCATCCCACTGTTCCCAGTTTTCCTGAGTGGCAGAAACCAGGCCAGGTGCCTGTTTGTGTAGTGCCACGGGGTTTTTTGCACTTCCAGTGGGTTTTCCTTGCCCAGCCGTGCCCGGTGAGGCCGGTGGCACTGGCTTGGCACAGCCACAGTGCCCCTCAGCTGAGGCACCACTCCTGGCTGTGCTCAGCTGATCCAGGCATGAAGTTTTGGTCTTTGGGTCCTTGGGGCTTTCCTTGAGCTCCTGTTGTGAAACCTTCATTTGCTTCTAAAAGCAGTGAGGGTTTTTTTTTGGTTTTTTTCTCATGATCTTCTCTTTCCCCCCTCTGTTGCCCTGAGATAAAGGCTTCTAAATTTGTCCTGTGCTGAAAACGCAGCTAATCCTGATGGACCTGAATTCGCATCTCCCCCCCAGAGGAATTGCACTAATTTTTTTTTCCCCTTTGTTCTGCCAGGGGACCTGTCCGTTTCCTAGTGGAAAGAAAAAAAAAAAATCACTATTTAGGGCAAGGTTTATATTCCCGAAACCTGTGTTTGTTTGCGAGAAAAGAGGACAGGAGGGAAATAAATGAGAAAAGCATCATGCTGCTTCTTTTTTTTTTCTTTTTCCCTTCCGATATTGTTTTTACAGCAGGCAAGTTTTAATTAAAGTGAGGAACTGGGTCGCTTGTGCTGTCCAGAAGATGCTCTGAGGACGTGATCCTTTCCCACCAGTGTTAATTTGGGAGCAGCTGGCCCGGCCTGGAGGTGTTGGGAAGGCTCCTTAAAGGAATGCAGGGACAGGGTGGGCTCTGGAGGAGGGGGTGGGGGGCTGTTCTTCCTGCCCACAGCTCCCGGCGGTGATGGAGGGGTCGGATGTGGCATTTTGGGTGCTGGGTGAGCCCAGTGCCACTCTCAGGGCCGGGGTGTCACCGCGGAGGGGCCGGGCAGGGTTTGGCCCCGCTGCGGGGACAGGAGGGGACGGCGCCGGTGAGAGGCAAAGCAGGTGCGAGCTGGCCCTGCTGGGAGCGGCGAGCTGGCAGGAGCCACCTGGGCTTCGGGAAGCCGCAAGTGCTCGCCCGGGGCAGAAAAATCCACCGAGAGCCGCCTCGGCCTCACCCGGGGCTCTGCGCGCTGCGGGCGGTGCGGGATCCTGGAATGCGCCGGCCGAAGGGACGGGGATGGGGACAGGGGATGGAGACAGGGACGGGACAGGGATAGGGGATAGGGACGGGAATAGGGACAGGGACCTGCGGCTCCCGGGGTGTCACCTGAGGAGGGGGCGGTGCGGGACGGGGAAGGAGCTGCGGCAGTGCCCGCTCCGGTTCGCCNGGCCGCAGGTAGCGCAGCTGTGCGGGACGGGGCACGGACAGAACCCATGCGGACCCTTAGCTGAGCTTCATCCCCCGCCCCTCCTCCTCCTCCTCCTCGTCTTCCTCCTCCCTCCCCGCCCGGCTCCCTTCCTGCCCGGCACATGTAAAACTTGTGCCTGGGGCTCCGCTCCCGTCCCGCTGCCGGTGCTGCTGGCGGCAGGAGCCGGGCTGGGATCGTCCCCCGGCGGAGCAGAGACCCCCTCCGCGCCCCCGGAGCAGGGACACCCCCGGCTCCACTCGCCCATGCTGGATTTCGGCCCGGGAAGGTGACTGCAGGAGGAAGCGGCGCCGCGCCGGGTCAGGGTAACCATGAATGAGATGTCGAGTTTCCTGCACATCGGGGACATCGTCTCCCTGTACGCCGAGGGCTCCGTCAATGGCTTCATCAGCACCCTGGGGTGAGCGAGGGGCTCCCGGGGCCGCCCGACGGTGATTCCGGCACGGACGGGACGGGGCTGAGCCGGAGCGCGGAGGGAAAAGGAGCCGGGAAGCTCCGGGGGCTGCAGCGGGGACGGGAGAGGCGCCGGGCAGGGGGTCAGGGGGTCCCCGAGCTCGCCCCCGGGCTCGCCCCCGGCTGCAGCCGCTGTCAGGGGAAGGATGTGGCCCTGGAGGGACCCTCAGCCCTCCTTCCCCTGGCCAGAAGCTGCTGCCCCCCGTTTAGGGGCCGGGCGGGTGGAACGGGTTTGAGCAGCGTCAGGGGCGGTGGGTGAGGACGGGGACGTGTGAGGGTGACAGCCGCGACCCCTCCTGCGCACGGGCTCATTCTGTGCTCCCAGCCCTGTCCGGCGTGGCCCTGGCCTGGCAGTGGGGGCTCCGCTGTCCCCTCGGTGTCCCGCCCCGCCGGTGGTCAGCGGGAATTGCGGCAGGGTCACCAAGCCAGGCTGCCCGTGGCCACCAAGTGCTGCCAGGGGCTGGGGGACAGAGCAGTGCCAGCACCCTGGACGTGGCAGGACGGCCTGGGGGGAGACCTTGGGGACCTGTCCCGTGTCACTCCTCTGTCCCTGCAAGCCAAGGAGCGGCTGGAGCAGCCCCTGGGCACAGCCAGGCCGGCGATGCACCCACCGGGAGGGTTTGCCCGCTGGCACGGGGACACGGTGGGTGGCAGGGAGGGGACAGGGCCGCCCTGGGGCACGAGTGGGTTTTCCCTTACCCTGACTCAGGACCCCAAAGCGTGCCCGCAGCCCCGGGGGGGATGTGGGGCCGTGCCAGCGCTCCTGCCCCAGGCTGCTGCGTGGAGGAGAGGCTGAGCTCAGGCAGGAATGCTGACTTGGATGGGATTCCTGGGGCAGGAGCTGCCCGGCTCTATAATCTGCGCTGAATGCACTTGCTCCCACATGCCTGTGCCGAGCGGAGCCGCGCATACCTGCGCCCACACGCGTTCCCTCAGCCACCGCCGGGCACGCTGGTGCCCACCGAGGCCCCCTCCTCCACCTGGCTGCCCAGAAGTGGGGTGCAGCGGGGGGCAGAAGTGCCCAGAATCCCCCTGTGTGCAGCCGCAGTGCCGGGCAGCAGGTCCTGCGGGTGCTGCCTGTCTCTGCCAGCCCTCCCCGCATCCCCACGGTGGTTTTGGAGAGGTCTCCTTGGAGCTGTCCCGGTGCCAGCGCTGTCCCCAGGCAGGGCATGCTGAGCACTCCTCCAGCCCCTTGGAAATGGGGTCTGCAGGAGGCCCCGCAGGGACCCAGCGCTGGTTGTTGTTCCCAGAACACATCCCAGGGCTCGATTAGAAATGTGTGGGGGTTTCAGAGCTCCGATCTCTTTGCAGCTCTGCCCATCACATCCCCCTTTTTGCCAGGTGTTTTTCCAGACTTCCTCAGAAACCCCTGAGGAGCAGGGCTTGCCTGGGGAGCCCCTTCTCCCCAGCCCAGCACATCCTCTGCTGGGCAGCCCCACTTTCCCAGGCTTCTGCTCCCTGCAGGTTCTTTCTCCCCTCCCTCCTAAAATTGTTTTCCCTGGTGCCTTGCGACCTGGGAGACCCAACCGCACCTTAAATCACTCCTGTGATAAGGGACCAGGTGACTCACCGAGAGTGCTCCTCCTGCCACAGGGACCTTATTTAGCTCATTTGCAAGGCAAACAGCCCTGCCAGCCCACGCGGGCGCCCTGCGGAAGAGTTCCTGACATCCTTCCTTGTGGAGGGGCTGGCCCTGGGCTGCGGGATCGCAGCGGGCTCCTCTCTTTATGGGGTGACACAGACTGTCCCCAGGTGTTGATCAGCACTGTGGGTGATGTGGCTGCTGTGGCATCCCAGGGGAGCAGCCCCGGGGGTCTCCAGGGTGTGGGGCAGAGGTGGGGGGAGCCCTGCAGCCCCTACTGGAGGTTCCTTTGCTCCCCAAATCTCTCTGTCGGGGTCTACCGGGCACAAACCCTCCCTTTCACCCCCTCTCTGCAGTGGGCGTTTGCTCTTGAGCAGGAAAAACATCCCGGGCCGGGCGTGGAGCTGAGGCTGGGCTCGGTGGGATGCCGAGCCAAGATATCCAGACCTGCTGAGATGTTGGGGTCAGCCCAAAGCAGCGCCCTGGAAGGGAGAGCCGGGCTCACAACGGCCTGGGAGTGACCCTCGGCGGGCCGGGGCACGGGATGGGCACATCGGAGTGGCCAAAGTGGGTTTGGGCACGCGGGAAGTTGCCCAGGAGGATTTTGTGCTGCCCCATCCCCGCCAGGCTCCGAGAACCCTCCAGGGGCTCAGAACGGGCACTCGCAGAGCAGAGGGGTCGGGGACAAGCCCAGCTGGATGCCGGGCGGCTGTTTCAGGTGAAATAACACCTGTACCTGTGGCTGCAGGTGGATCTCGGGGTGGAGCAGCTCGGGGAGATGCAGTTGGTTAAAGGGTAACTCCAGCTCCGCCAGGTCAGGATGAACCCGTCCCTGCCGGGGGGAGCAGGAGGAGGAGTCCGAGCCCTCCTGGCACCGGGACAGCACCAAAAAGCTGCAATTTTGTGGCTGCCCCGCTCGCTTTCCTCTCTCCTCCCCGGGGCAGCGCCCACCCTGCGGTGCCGGAGGGGCTGACCTGGCTCCACGGCCAACAACGAGCCTTCACCACCCTCCTCTTCCTCCTCCTTTTCCTCGCTCAGGGATTGCTGGGCTCTGTATTGGGGCTCTCCTGGCTCTGTCGGGGTTTCCCTTCTCCCAGATCCCCCTGGACCCCGGCGTGCCCGAGCTCCCCTTGGCGTCGCCTGTGCCACCCCTGGGGAAGGTTTGTGCCCAGCCCAGCTGGGGGCTGGCCCCGGGCAGGGGTCGGCAGGCTCTGACCGCCCCGCACTTCGCAGCGCTGTCCCCTGACCTCGGCGAAGGCTGTGCCTCGCACCGGGCCGAGCGCGCTGGGCCCGGGCCAGGGAATCACTTTGGAGATCCCTGGCGTTTGGAAGCGCCAGGAAGCCCCGCTGGAAGCGCGGCGAGGACTCCGGGGCTGAGAGCCGGCCAGATGCTCGCCCGCGCCTTGAGGGGCTCATCAGGGCTGCATCCCACCCCTCCTGCTCCCGAGGGGGGAAAAACGACATTTCATGGGTGCATCCCGCCTCCGGCCTCGCTCAGCATCCTCCCCCCGGTGCTCGGACGCCCTTTTCCCGTTAAAAGGTGCCCTCGCACATCCCCGCTGCTCTTTAGGGAGCTTCCCAGGCCCATCCCACTGCGGGACGCCGGTTATTAGCGGGAGCGTGTCCTGGCCCCAGCAGCCTCCCAGGTGCCTCATGTCCACTCTGTCAGAATCCCTTTTTTTTTTTTTTTTTATTTTTATTTTCAGCAATTTTTAAACGGAGGAATGTTCGCCCAGAGTATCAGTTTAATAAAAAGAACACTTCGCGTTCCCTCCGAGCTCGTAATCCTGGGATTAACGATGCTGAAAGTGCCCAGAGATCGTTAACTAATTAAAACTTCCAGGCTGGCAGGTCGCTGTCTCTAATCCGGGCACGGGGCAGGGCCGAGTGCAGGGAGAGGCTCCCGTGCTCTTTTCTTCCGGCAGGTCAGGCACTTCCTCAGAGACCTCCAGCAATAAGAGAGGAGGATTTGGAGGGTTTAAGTGCCCAGACGAATCGAGCCTTTCTGCCTCCATGCGAGCTGGGGATGTGCTGAGGGTCAGGGCTTCACTCCCTGAGCCCCACTCGTGGATTGGTGCCCTCAGCCCTCGGAGGTTTTTGCTCCCAGGGACATCCCAAGGGTTTTTGCTTCCCTGTCTCCCATCAAAATAACAGAACAGAAACCAAAACTGCCCCCGAGTGACACCGGGGCTGGGCTGGGGTTTTGCATGGCCCCTGTGCTGTTGCAGCCGCTCTGGTTTTTCCCTTTTCCCTCTTTCCCTGCCCTCCCAAGGCTCCGTGCCATGCAGCGATCTGGGAATGTCCCTGGCTACTTCCCTGCTGTCCCGACCTCAAGGAAAAGGTGTTTGGAGAGCCCCAAACCCCCAGTGCTGCTGCCCACGGGCGTTTGCAAAGCCCGGGCTGCCCAGTCTGGCCGCAGCTCGAGGCTTTGGGGTTTTTCCAACCTTCCAGGTCGTTGCTAATTGTTTTGAAGCTTCCGCTGCCACCAGGCAAATTGCTTTTCTCTCTTTATGTGAAATCCGAGGCTGTTCTCCCCGGCCCCGGGGGGCTGAGGAGCACAGGGGTGTCCGAGCCCGGTGCCAGCCCACGCCTCCTCACCGGGGTTCCCCGGGGTCCCCATCCATCAGCACCGAGGCCAAATTCCTCTCTGCCGAGCGAAAGGAATTCTCCCCTCCTCCAGAGAGCGGCCGGGCTGAGGGAAGCAGGCTGGACCTGCGGGAGGGATGCATCCGCCCGGTTTTTATCCCTTTGCGGAGCAGCGCGAACATTTCCAGCCATTTTCGGGTTGTTTGGTTCGCTGGGGACACCGAGAGCCCCTCGGGGGCTGCGGGGACAGCACAAGCTCCGCTTTGCCTTTGCCGCAGCTCGCTGCTCCGGGCTGTTCCTGCCCTCCTGTGCCACGGTGGATTGTCCCTCGGGGAGGGCACAGCAGGCACAGCCCCGCATCCCCCGGCACGCCCCGAGGATGGGGACGCGCTTCCCGCAGAGCTTCTCCTGCTGCTCCGGCTGCCCGGGGCTGGGCAAAGCGGGCGAGCGGGTACAGCCTGTCTTGCTGGAGCACCCGGTTCCCTCGGGAGCCTTGCACCGAGCTCCCGGCACATCCTCGGGGGATGCTGGCCCCTCTGCGCTCCGGGCAGACCCCCCTGCCGGGCTCTGCTGTGCTCGGTAGCTCCCAAAAGCAGCGCCCCGTCCATCCCGAAATCGGCCCCCGGCACCCAAGGCCAAGCCCGAGGGATTTTGCTCAACGCTGGGAAAGCAGAGGTGGGCAGGGAGGAGACACGGAGCGCTGATCTGATGGGCAGAGGCTGCGGCTGTGATCAGATAATAATTAATAACTGGGTTTGGGGGGGCCCTGCCGCCTCCATCCGCAGCACCTGCACCCTCCGTGTCCCGGTGGGAAGAGTTCCCAGGCACGGCAGGAGGAGCGGTGGATGGAAAGTGAGCTCCTCCCGTTTTTTGCTGGATTAAGGGTGCAATAAGAGAGCTCTGTGTGCAGGGCTCAGCTGGGAGCTGGGCAGGAGCCCCTCTGGCACAGGTCACTGAGCACAGGCTCCACAGTGATGACCACGAACCTCCCCCGGTCCTTCACTGCTGTTCCAGCCCTGTGTGCCCCAGGGAGCGGCACAGAAAACACCCAGGGGAGCAGTGGGGACCGGGGAAGGGGTGTGCAGCTCCTGAAAAATCTTTACAGGTGGGAAACTGGGGGTGCAACTTTGGGTTTGTCACTCTGGGCCAGGTGATGGTGGCACAGCTCCACCCTGTAGTCTGGTTTTCAGGCCTGAAGTTTCTGAGTTTCTAAAACTCTAGTTTTCTAATATTTAAGTTTTCTGAAACTTGTTACCAGAGAGAGAACATAAACACCAAAAAATTATTTTTGTAACAGTGTTCATATTGTGAATTCTTTCTGAGAAGAAAAATCTCTTTTAATGTCCCTCTAGCTTAACCAATGTGGATAAAGAAGTTTATCTTTCTTTCACCAATCACAATAATCTATAAATAATTACATATATTTTAAAAAACAATCCCTAAAAAAAAAAATCCCAAAAATCTGTGTCGTGTGTGTTATCTTTACAACAACACCTCCCTGCTGCCATCCTGCTGTTCCTGACCCTGCTCCTGCTTTCTGCCCCCTTCAGGCTGGTGGACGATCGGTGCGTGGTGGAGCCGGCGGCCGGAGACCTGGACAACCCCCCCAAGAAATTCCGAGGTGAGCCTGGGGCAGCTGCAGGGGGGCACAGGGGAGTTCCTGACTGCCCCGTGTGCCCGGGGTGCTCCTCACTCAGGGACGGGCTGGACCTGGGCAGGATTTGAGTGCCTGGAGCTCACAACCAGGCAGAGAGAGCGGGGAGATCTCCCCAAGCCCGTGACTGTGGGGTTGGATTTGGGGTTGGATTTGGGGTTGGTTTAGGGCAGCTGCTCCTTTCACCCCCACTGCTGTCGTTTGATGTCTTCTTTCAAATAAGTGTTTTTAAATATCAGTTCCCCCACTCTGCTTCGTGCCTCCTTATTTTTCTCAGGTGGCTTTAACAGCACCCACCCCTCCGGACCACCCTCCTTTCCCCCACACCCCAAAACCTCTCAAAACATCAACTTTTCCACTCTTTCAGGATCCCACCAAGCAATGCCCTGGGCTCTCCATGGGAGTTATTACCACTAACTCATCCACAAATCTAATCAACAACCCACCCAGCATCCCCCAGCTCCATTCCCAGATTTCCCCCGGGGGCTGGATGCGCAGCAGCCGCCCCATCCCTGCCTTAGCCGTGCCTGTGGGTTGAATCTCTTTTCCAGGCGCAGGTTTTTCAGCTCAGCCCTGCTGCCCTCCCTATCAGGATATCCAGGCGTTTGTTTTAATGGCCGGAAAGGTCGAGCTCTCCCTGCTCGATAGCCATCGCCTGCAGCGAGGTGGAAACAACGGGGCTGCTCCCTGCGGCCGAGGGCTGCGGGCATTTTCAGGCGCTGTCGCCGTCCCCACATCCTGTGGCCGGACCCTGCCCTATCCTGAGCAGCACACGGGTCATTCCTGCTGGGAAAACAGGACCCAGCTCCCGAGGTCAGCTCCGAAAGGTCCTTTGGAAATGCCAGAACCCACCTGGGAGCTGCCCGCGGCACAGACGCTCCACACCTCTCCGCTTATTTGCTTTTTGTGTTTTGTGGTTTCTCCTCCCTCCAAGGCTCTTCCCAGCCCAGCTCGGGCATGTCAGGAGGAGCTTCCACCCTCCCAGGCTGAGGGGACCCTCGGCTGTGCCACTGCTGTCCAGAGTTCCCCCAAGGACTCACCTGGAGCTTTTTCCCTCCAGACCTCTCTGGATGAGAAGTTTTGTCCCTCAGGCCACTCTGGATAGGAAGTTTTGCCCCCTAGGCCTCTCTGTGTGGGAGATTTTGCCCCCCAGGCCTCTCTGGATGGAAAGTTTTACCCCCAAAGCCATTCTGGATATTAAATTTTCCCCCCCAGGCCTCTCTGGATAGGAAGTTTTGCCCCCCAGGCCTCTGGGTGGGAGATTTTGCCCCCCAGGCCGCTTTGGATGGGAAGTTTTGCCCCCAGAGCCACTCTAGGTGGGAAGATTTTCTCCCCAGGCCTCTCTGGATGGAAACTTTTGCCCCCAAAGCCATTCTGGATGTGAAATTTTTCCCCCCAGGCCTCTCTGGATGGGAAGTTTTCCCCCCAGGCCTCTCTGGGTGGGAGCTTTTGCCCCCAGAGCCGCTCTGGGTCCTGGCAGCTCACCCCACACCACCCTCCGAGCTGCTCACTCTGCACTGTGCTGGTGCTGGAGCTTCCTCCCCATTCCCTCTTTCCCACCCTGATCCACCTTTCACAAACCTGGACCCGGCTGCCCAAAAACCTCCAGCTCCCAACACAAGCTGTGCTGCAGATTTCCCACAGCCGTGCCTCAGTTTCCCTCCTTGTAAAACCGTGCTCAGCACCGAGCCCAGGGGCAGGGCACGCTCAGAGCCAGGCTTTGCATTATTTCACAGTCAGGTTTTATTTTTTTCCACTCCCCCCGGATTCTCCTTCCCACCAGCGCCTTTCACAGCGGTTCCCACTAATTAACAAATTAATGGGGGCTGCTGCAGGTGCTCGGGGGGGCACGGCCGCGCTGCCCTGGCCCTCTTGGCAAGGGATGTGCCGCTGGCAAGCGGGGCTGGGGAAGGGAAGGTGAAACCTGGCGGTGCCCCAGCAGCCCAGCGGTGAGAACCGCGCTCGGCGCTGCCCCGGCGGCACTCCCAGGTAAATAAACACGCGCTCGGGCTCGCCGCCAGCCGGGGAAGGCAG
>VXBS01002690.1:41249-74997 GCA_013400255.1 Sitta europaea
TTTTTTTTAATTTGTTTTTTAAATTTTCTTTTTCGTCTCTGAACTTTCTGGGCTGCTATTTCAGGCGTAATTAGGGCTGCAGAGCCCTTCCTGCCCTCGCCCAGCCCGGGAAAGGGGGTTGGGAGATGTGAGTGCCTCGTTGTCTCCAGACATCTGCTCTCCTGCTTCAGCTCCCCAAGCCTGGCCGTGGATGTCTGCACTTCCCGCCCACCATCCTGGGGGAAAACAGGAGAATCAGGGCAATCTGAGTGTGGAGGAGCTGGGCTGCATCTTGTGCATCCTTTAGGGTCTGGAAATAGAGCTGCTGACACGGAGGTTTCGGGAGCATCCAGTGCTGGGGTCCAGGTCACGGAGGGATGGATGTGTGTGTCCCGATGGCATGGCCACCACGGGCCCCTTCCACGGCTTCTGCAGGCTCAGGGTGTCCCATGTGTGAGGGGGGACGTGGAGGTGGCTGATCGTGTCCCAGCCTCCCCTCCTGCCAGGATCCTCTTCTCCTTTGGTGCAGCTGGGCTCTGTCAGAGCTCCTTCTCCCCCCTGAAGCTTTCCTTCCCAAATAGCACAGCCATTTCCGATGGGAACACTCCTAAGCACGAGTCCAAGCAGTGCAGTAATTCCTGGACTCATTATTTATCCTGATTTAAAGCCCATCCAGCAGCCAGCACACAGTGACATGACCTCCACCGTGTCTCCCTGGCAGATGGGGGGACCAGGGGTGTCCCTGCCCCTCGGTGACAGTGGCCCTGCTGGGGACACCCTGGAGGCTGCTCAGCCTCACCAGGCTCTGCTCTGTGCCCAGATTGCCTCTTCAAGGTGTGTCCCATGAACCGCTACTCTGCCCAGAAGCAGTACTGGAAGGCCAAGCAGACCAAGCAGGACAAGGACAAGATCGCCGACGTGGTGCTGCTGCAGAAGCTCCAGGTGAGCCGAGCTGGCAGTGCCCACGAGCTGTGTGGCTGGTGGCAGCCAGGCCTCTGGTGATGCTGGTTTGGGATGGGAAGGGATTTCCAGCTGTGTTTTTCCCCCTTGTCCCCTGCCCAGCTGTTGCTGGGTCGCCCTCCTGGTGCTTCTCGTGCAGAGGTGCTGGGGCAGAGGAGCTCTGTGAGCTCAGTCCTGCACCCTGGGGCATCCCAAGACACCCCAGGGCACCCCAGGACACCCTTCAGCACCCCAGGACACCCTTGAGCATTTCAGGGCACCCCAGGACATCCCAGAACAGCCCTCAGTATCCCAGGATACTCCTCAGGACACCCTTCAGGATTTCAGGACCCCTCAGGACACCCCTCAGCACCCCTCAGGACACCTCTCAGTACCTCAGGACTCCCCTCAGCCCCACAGGACACTGCTCAGCACCTCAGGACACCCCTCAGCACCCCAGAGCACCCTCAGGACACCTCTCAGCACCCAGGGACACACCTCAGGACTCCCCTCAGCACCTCAGGACTCCCCTCAGCACCCTGGGACACCCTCAGGACACCCCTGCAGGAAGGAGCCCTGCTTCCAGGACACGTTCCAAAGGGCTGGGGAAGGGAAAGGCTCCCGTTGGCTTCCCCCAGCTTTGGCCAGGGCCCACATCAAACATTGCACAACGGCCTCAGGCAGCTGGCGAGGCCCCGCCGATGATTCATAAAACCGAGGCTGGGGAGAGATTTCACTAAATCATCTCCTCGGGCCTCGAGCCCAGCCCCGGCCCCACCATCCCCAGCTCTGCCGGGGGCAGGGGGGCTCAGCAGTGCCAGGACAGGATGTCCTGCCCTGGAGGAGCCAGGACGGGGTCAGTGCCCGCTGCTGTGCCCAGTCCCTGGCACGCAGAGCCCCCGTTTTCCATTTCCCTGCTCCCGTTAGCCGGGCTGGTAACGTCACAGCTGTCCTGGCCACGAGTGGCCCCAGAGGCTCATTTCTGAGCCTGATTGATTGCACCTTGGTTAGGGCTTGTCTTAAAGGGATTCTGCCATTTCCTCGCTCCCTTCTGCTCCTCCTGGTGTTTCCCCTCGTGGCTGGAGCTCAGCCCAGCCCTGCCAAGCTCTGCAGGCACCGGCCTCCAGCCTGCCCCTTATCAGGGAGGCTGATAAAGACACTGAGAACATCTCCCAGCCCTCAGAGATGATTTCCTGAGGCAGGAGCAGCCAGGTCTGGAGTGGAGAAGCCCTGCCACGATGTCCGTGGTTGCCTTTCTGAGCTCATGCCCTCACTGCTGTTTCAGTGGGTTTGAGCTCTGTGTTTTCTTGGCAGCTCAGAGAGGCTCTGGGACCTTCCCAGCCCCTCTGCTGATGCCCCCCAGTGCTCCCCGATCCCCTGTGGGCATCCCTGACACCCCATCCCTGGCCTTGGGGACAGACCCACCCCATCCAGGGGACAGCGTGGGGACATCAGCCCCAGGAACTCGAGGGCCTGGGGCAGCCCCCACTGCCAGCCCCTGTGGCTGGGGGCTCAGATCTGGGGGGAGGTTTAGGACACCCCGAGGTGCTGGATCTCTCACCAGAGCCCTGTAGCTCCCCAGGGTTGTTGTTAAACTCCCAGAGCAGCATCAGTGCAGGATTTCTTGGCAGTGGGTTTGTTCTGATGGCAGCAGCCACCACTGCAGGGTGGTGAGGATGACCCAGGGTGGCACCTGGTGGGGATAGAGGGGTCACCCTAGGTGGCACCCAGAGCTCTATGGGACAGGGTGGGACAGGTAACAGGGCTCTCACCTGCTCGAGCACTCAGGACCTGCTGCCCCATCCTCCCTCCCAGTGCCGAGCTGTGATTCCAGATGTTTCCCAACTCCTCTGCCCTCAGGTGAAAGGGGCGAGGGCAGGATGGGAAGGGGCAGAGACTCTCCCAGCTCCTCGCTGTTTCCCATCACAGATTTGGGGGAGCCCTGGGCTGGAGCTGCCCGGGCTGTGCCCAGCCTGGCGCCAGGGCTGCTGGCGCTCCCTCACCATTCCCAGATTTGCTGTGGGAGCAAATTCCAGCCTCACTCCACGTGTGCCAACATCCCAGCACTGCTCCAAGTGCCAGGGCCAGCACATGGAAAATGTCTGTGGTTTTGGAGAGGGGCTGCTGAGCCTCCACTCCTGGGGACAGGTCCTGCTGCAGCAGGTCCAGGCCTGCTCCCTCACTGGCACGCTGCCTTTGGCTCCTTGGGTTTGGTGATGCCAACAGCACCCGGTCTCCACAGCCCCTGTTTTGGGTGTTTTACCCCCATCCCCAGCCTGAGCCCAGCATCCTGTTTTGGTGTTTTCCCAAAACCTGCTGTCCTGGGGGGCATTTTGGGGCTGTTTTGTGCCTGTCCTAATTTTTAAAGTCCTCAGTTTAAAGCCCTTATGGACTTCCTAGGGCTGGTCAGGGCCTTGCCTTGGCCTTGGGCTGAGCTCTTGGGAGTTAAACGCTGTGGCCCTGGGGGACAGAGGGGTGCTGACCCTGATCCCAGCCCCCTCCATCCTCCCCAAAGCCAGGGCTGGGGGTGACCCAGCTGGGATTTGCTCCTGGAGGGGGAGGAGGGTGCTGCTCCACACTCAGCTCTTCTCCTTTTGGAGCAGCACGCGGCCCAGATGGAGCAGAAGCAGAACGAGACCGAGAACAAGAAGGTGCACGGGGACGTGGTGAAGTACGGGAGCGTCATCCAGGTAGGGACCCAGCAGGGACCCAGCATGGATCCTGTATGGATCCTGCACAGATCCAGCAGGGACCCAGCATGGATCCAGCACGGATCCAGCATGAAACTAGCATGGATCCAGCAAGGATCCAGCACAGGTCCAGTACGGACCCAGCACGGATCCAGCATGGATCCTGCACAAATCCAGCATGGATCCAACATGGATCCAACAGGGACTCAGCACAGATCCAGCAAGGATCCAGCACATCTGGGAAGGGGCTGGCGGGGTCTGGGAAGCCTTGTGGTCTGCTCTTCTCAGCTCTCCCACCCTTGGCTCCTCCAGCTGCTGCACATGAAGAGCAACAAGTACCTGACTGTGAACAAGCGGCTGCCGGCGCTGCTGGAGAAGAACGCCATGCGGGTGACCCTGGATGCCACCGGCAACGAGGGCTCCTGGCTCTTCATCCAGCCCTTCTGGAAGCTCAGGAGCAACGGGGATAACGTGAGCATGGGGCCCAGCAGTCCCTGGAGGGGTGTGCAAAGAGCTCCAGGCCTGGGCTCCCGGGCTCACCCTCACTCCCCTTTTCCCGGTTTGCTCCCCAGGTAGTCGTGGGAGACAAAGTCATCCTGAACCCTGTGAACGCCGGGCAGCCCCTGCACGCCAGCAACTACGAGCTGGCTGACAACGCTGGCTGCAAGGAGGTACAGGAGGGCCTGGGTTGGGGTTTTTTTTCCCCCTTCTTTTCCCTTTTTTTCCCATTGTCCCGGGGTCGTGACCGCGCTCTCTCGCTCTGTAGGTGAACTCGGTCAATTGTAACACCAGCTGGAAAATCAACCTGTTCATGCAGTTCTGCGACCACATGGAGGAAGTGCTGAAGGGGGTAAGGAAGGAGGTTTGGCTGCCTGGGACCCAGCAGGCTCTGGAGGGACAGGACGTGTGAGCAGCCACCTGGCGCTGTGACAAGGGCACGGGAGAGGTCCTGCCTCGAGGGCTGTAATTCCCGGGAGAATTCATCACCTGGAGAACAGCACAGAGAGGCAGAGTGGGATATTTTAGGATCTGCTGGCAGCAGAGAGCTGAGGGCACAAATTACCGACCTCAGGGTGTTAAATTGACTTTCTGGGGACAACCCCAGGCCCACGCAGTGCTGGCAGTGGCTTCTTGTGTGGGGACAATTCCAGCAGCTGCTCAGCCCTGCAGCAGGGTGGCTGTTGCCTGGGAAAGGAACTTTCCCTGCTGAGCTATTGTTCGGGCCGAGGTCCTCCAGGAAGCAGCTGGCTGGATGTGGATTGTTAGGATCTTACAGCCCTTCATCCTCAGGCACTGTGCTTATCCCAGCTTCCCACATCCTCCTTCCCGGGGTGTTAATGCCTGACACAGGCTGGGGAGCAGAGCCTGTGCCTGCTCCAGGGGTGGAAAGTGATGGATTCAGCTCCGTTTATCCCCTGGGGGTGGAAGCTGAGGAGTCACTGCATGGAGAATGGGAGGGGTGGCAGTGCAGGGTGCCTGTGCCCTGTCCCCTTGGCTCAGGAGAGCATTTGTGCTGCCTGGGCAGATTGTAGCAGAGCTCAGGGAGGTTGGATGGGAAGTGGTGACAGTGCCCTGTGGTGCCCAGGGTCCCACAGTCCTGCCATGAAGTTGGGAGCTGTGTCCAGGAGAAATCCCATCCCTTTTGCAGCATGAGGAGTCACAAGAGGAGATGCATTGCAGGAGAGCCATGGAGAGATTTCTCCACTGACTGAGTGGCTAAACATGGGAACAGACCCCCCAGGACAGTCACCATCCCTGGGAGTGCTCAAAAATGAGCAGACAGACTCTTCAGGATATGGCTTAGCGGGCACGGTGCTGAAAGATTGCACTTAATGACCTTGGAGGTCTTTCTCAACCTGAAAAACTCTGGGATTCTCTGCCCCTGACCCCTGTGTCCTGGTGCAGGGGGACGTGGTGAGGCTGTTCCACGCCGAGCAGGAGAAGTTCCTCACCTGTGACGAGTACAAGGGCAAGCTGCACGTCTTCCTCCGCACCACCCTGCGCCAGTCGGCCACCTCGGCCACCAGCTCCAACGCCCTGTGGGAGGTGGAGGTGAGCAGGGAGGGTGTGG
This sequence comes from Sitta europaea, assembly GCA_013400255.1. Taxonomy (NCBI): domain Eukaryota; kingdom Metazoa; phylum Chordata; class Aves; order Passeriformes; family Sittidae; genus Sitta; species Sitta europaea. The sequence continues at coordinate 46,929 of VXBS01002690.1, forward strand.
AGGGGGTGTCTGGGGAGGTCCCAGTCCCTCCCCTGCTGTGGCTGAGCTCTCCCCTGCCTCTCTCAGGTGGTTCACCACGACCCGTGCCGAGGGGGAGCCGGCCACTGGAACGGCTTGTACCGCTTCAAGCACCTTGCCACAGGCAACTACCTGGCAGCAGAGGTGAGGGGGTGGCAGAGGGGTGCAGGAACGTGTCCTGGGGCTGTGGCACCCCTTGCAAAGGCAGTGCCCACCTCGGGCAGGGAGCGATGCCCAGTGTTTCCTCCAGTCCCCTGCAGTTTGCTCTGGGGCCCTGCCACTCCTCCTTGCTCGCAGGAGATGTTTACACCTGACCACCGTCATTGGCTTAGGACCAAACTTTCCCTCCTGAAATCCCCCAGCAGAGGGGCTCACTTGCCCAGTTTGGCTCCTTTTCTGGCCCAGGGGGGCAGGAGGGGTGGCTGGGGCGTTTCTGTGCTCCCCCCATGCCAAGGGACCGACTGGCACAGCCCGGCACGCTGAGAGTGGGATGTGACTCATCCTGCAGTCCTTGCCTGGCAGAGGGTGGGGGCAAAATCTGGGTCTGGAGGCACCATCTGCCAGGATTTTCTGCTCCTGTTTAAGGCCAGCTCAAGGCCTCCTGACAGAGGCACGAAGGAGTTGCTGCACTTGGACACTGGGATGTGTTTGGCACTGCCAGGAGCGAGGGCTGTGCTCTGCTGCCAGGGCAGCAGGGACATCCTGGGCAGCTCCCCAGCTGGAGGAGACACCCAAGGGCAGCCCCAGGGCCCTTCCATCACTGCAGGATGGAAAACAGCAAACACTGGGGCTCTGAAATGTGTGCTTTAACCCAAAGACACTCAGTTGATAACTGAACAGGAAAGATCAAGGACTGAGCCCATCCCAGGCTGCCACTGCTCACTGGGAACTCAGCCTGGAGCCTCCAGGGAGTTCTTGCTGCCACACAGAGCCCAGGTCTGCTCCCCTGGGCTCCCCATCCCACTCCCAGGGCTGGGACACCATGGCCTGGGCACAGGTCACATCCTCCAGCCCCGCCCGGGCAGGTTTCCTCTCCGTGCTGTGTTCAGGGAAGGCAGGAATAGGGCTCACACCCCATCCCCAGGGGTTTGGAGGGACAGAGCGGGAGGACTGACAGCTGCTTCTCATCTCCCTCTTTAACTTTTCAGGAAAACCCAAGTTATAAAGGAGACGTGGCTGAGCCCAAAGCAGCGCCCACGGTGAGCAGAACCGCTGCTGCCGCTGCCCCAACCACGCCAGCTCTCAGGCAGGGCCAAAGCAGGGAAATGCCCCAAACCAGAGCCCCCTGAGGGCACCACAGCCGAGTTTGCCCCACTGTTGCAGCACAGCATCCCCCACCCCGCACTTAGAGCAGCGTCCGTGTCCCACCCGTGAGAGGACCCTGCCAAAACCTCTCAGAGGGGTCCCAGTGCATGTTGGCTCCCCAGGCCACAGGGAAACACTTGGTAGATGAGAGAGTCAGATGTTCAGGGGGGTTTTTCTGTGCTGTTGGCAAGGTTTGGATCAGGGGGGGCCTCGTAGCTCAGGTGCATCCACGCTGCTTGTGCTCTGTTCATGCCAGGCTCGGCCCTGGCAAAGCTTCTGCTGCATCCCCTCGGTGCCACGGGCACAGGGGACCCCTGAGCCCGGCTCAGAGACCCCCTCCCCACCCTGCAGGGGGGCAGCAGCCGTGCCAGCCGCAGGAACACCGGTGAGAAGATCAAGTACCGGCTGGTGGCCGTGCCCCACGGCAACGACATCGCCTCCCTGTTCGAGCTGGACCCCACCACGCTGCAGAAGACGGATTCCTTCGTGCCACGGTAGGGCAGCGGGGTCGGGAGGAGGGGGGGGGAGTGCTGGGGGAAGGGCAATGCTGGCGTGTCCCCCTGGGGGTCACTGGCCAGGACACCGTGCTGTTGGCAGGAACTCCTACGTGAGGCTGCGCCACCTCTGCACCAACACCTGGATCCAGAGCACCAACGTGCCCATCGACATCGATGAGGAGAGGCCCATCCGCCTCATGGTACGGCCCTGCTCCCTCCTCTCTCCCCAGGCTTGTTCCCTGGGAGCTCTCAGGGTGCTCCTCCCAGCACCCAGGGACTGAAACACCCTGGATGATCCAGAGGGGTGGGTGACACCAGCCTGGAGCCCACCCCTGTCACCCAGCACCCACTCCAGTCAGCCAGCCCCTCTGATGGAGACAAACTGGGTCACTGATGTCAGCAAGGGTGGTGGCAGATGGTGGGGACACGCCTGGCATGGCCCTGTCTGTGTGATGCCATTTCTCTGTTGCCTCCCAGCTGGGCACATGCCCCACCAAGGAGGACAAAGAAGCTTTTGCCATCGTCTCCGTGCCTGTGTCCGAGATCCGGGACCTGGACTTTGCCAATGACGCCAGCTCCATGCTGGCCAACGTGGTGGAGAAGATGAACGAGGGTTTCCTCAGCCAGAACGACCGGAGGTAAAAGGCTCTGGGAGATGGGGCCATGCTGGGCTCCTCCAAGGCCTCCCCAGCAGGATGAGGCCCCTGCCTGGTGCTGGTGCCAATGCTTCCCTGCCCACAACCCCAATCCACGCCTGCTTCTCCCAGGAGCCTGGCGAGGAAACCAGATAACAGCACAGCCCCGCTCTGACCCCTCCTAGAAAAATATCCTAGAAAAATATCCCAGAAAAATATCCTAGACAAATATCCGAGGGGCTGGGAGATGGCCCCACGATAGGGGCAGGCGCCTTAGTCACAGTATTATTTTTAGGTGGGTGGGTTCTTGGTGCTTCCTGAGCAAACACAGATCCCTGTGGGACAGAGCGAGCGGCTTCCGCCCTGCCAGCCTGGCCCATGTGGGTCCCACAGGGGTGACCACGGGGGCAGAGGCGTTAAATGCAGAATCCCTGGTGTAAGCCACAAGAAAAGCCCCCCAGACATTCACCCTGGCACGTATAGGAGCCATAGGGTCTGCAGATCCAGCCACTGACCTCCATCAGGGAGGGCAGGATCGGCCAGCAGCTCCCCTGGCAGGTTTCTGAGGCTCTTTGCTCCCCAAAACCCACCAGCAACACTGCAGGCACCTGAGTCTGGGCAGGTGAGCAGCCCCCAGCCCACTCACCCCGTGTCCCCTCGCAGGTTTGTGATCCAGCTGCTGGAGGACTTGGTGTTTTTCGTCAGTGATGTCCCCAACAACGGCCAGAACGTGCTGGACATCGTGGTGACCAAGCCCAACCGCGAGCGGCAGAAGCTGATGAGGGAGCAGAACATCCTGAAGCAGGTGGGTGCTCCTGGGGCCCTGCATCCCAGCAAGGCTGGGACATGTCCTGTGGAGCTGTCCTGTCCTGCTCAGGGCCACTCTGGGGGCCAGAGGGATGAAAAACCCCACAGAGGAGGGTCTGGCCTCCAGCTCGTGCCGCAGTGTCCCCCACGCGCAGAGGGCTGGTGTGGAGCAGGACACAGCCCTGATCTCTGCTTTTGGGCAGATCTTTGGCATCCTGAAGGCCCCTTTCAAGGACAAGGGCGGGGAAGGGCCCCTGGTGAGGCTGGAAGAGCTGTCGGACCAGAAGAACGCTCCCTACCAGTACATGTTCCGCCTGTGCTACCGCGTGCTGCGGCACTCCCAGGAGGATTACCGCAAGAACCAGGTGCTGGGGGGTGACCCCCCACCCCCGGGGGGCCTCGGGGGGGCAGGGGGACAGCGCTGACAGCCCCTCCGTGCCCACTGCAGGAGCACATTGCCAAGCAGTTCGGAATGATGCAGTCCCAGATCGGCTACGACATCCTGGCCGAGGACACCATCACGGCCCTGCTGCACAACAACCGCAAGCTGCTGGAGAAGCACATCACCAAGACAGAGGTGGAGACTTTCGTCAGCCTGGTGCGCAAGAACCGTGAGCCACGGTGCGTGTGGGGGCTCTGGGGGGCAGGAGGGGAGCCCTGGGGAGCCCCCCTCTCACGGCACAGCCGCCTCTCCCCGGCAGGTTTCTGGATTATCTCTCGGATCTCTGCGTGTCCAACCACATCGCCATCCCCGTCACGCAGGAGCTGATCTGCAAGTGCGTGCTGGACTCGAAGAACAGCGACATCCTCATCAAAACTGAGTGAGTGGCTGAGGGAGGGGTGTTCCACATCGGGGGTTGGGGGTCAGGTGCCTGCCAAAGCTCCTGCTCTGCAGCTGGGCAGAGGAGAGGAAATTCATCGGAGGGTTCATGGGTGGGGATAAGAACCAGGAGAAATCACTCATCAAATGCAATCACAGGTGAAACAGGCTCTAGCTAAGGGTGTGAATTAAGTTTATTCTGAGCTAAATCAGAGCAGGATAATGAGAAGTTAAATAAAAGCCTTAAACACACCTTCTCCCCACCCTGCAAGAAACCCACTACAGGGTGAGTCTGGTCCCACTGAAGCTCCCTCACTCCTTGAGGAGCAGCCCCTCCATCCATGGGAGCATCTCCAGATTTCCCCTTTCCTGCCCCAGGCTGAGGCCAGTGAAGGAGATGTCGCAGACCCACGAGTACCTGAGCATTGAGTACTCAGAGGAGGAGGTCTGGCTCACCTGGACAGACAAGAACAACGACCACCACGAGAAAAGCATCCGGCAGCTGGCACAGGAGGCCCGGGCTGGCAACGCCCACGACGAGAACGTCCTCAGTTACTACAGGTGATGCTCCTGTGGCACCTCCTCTCCAGGTGAGGCTGTGAGGGTTGCAGGGCCTCACTCCCTCTCCCCCTCACCCCTGGGCAGGTACCAGCTGAAGCTCTTTGCCCGCATGTGCCTGGACCGCCAGTACCTGGCCATCAAGGAGATCTCCCAGCAGCTGGGGGTGGACCTGATCTTCCTGTGCATGGCAGATGAGATGCTGCCCTTCGACCTGCGTGCCTCCTTCTGCCACCTCATGCTGCACGTGCACGTGGACAGGGACCCTCAGGAGCTGGTGATGCCCGTGAAGTTTGCACGGCTCTGGACGGAGATCCCCACAGCCATCACCATCAAAGAGTGAGGCACTCCAGGGCTCGGGGTGGCTTTGAGGGACAGGGCAGGACAGGGGGTGGCAGAGCCGTGGCAGGGGAGCATTGGAGTGACCTGGGTAGGTCTGAGCCCTCTGGAGGAAGTGGGCTCCCCCTGTCACAGCATCACTGCTGGTCACAGTGGCTCTGGAGCTGCCTGGACAGTGCTCCTGCCCGCCGGGTGTGAGGACCCCCGCTGTCCCCAGCTCACCCCGATGTGTCCCCCCCACAGCTACGACTCCAACCTCAACGTCTCGCGTGATGACAAGAAGAACAAGTTTGCCAGCACCATGGAGTTCGTGGAGGATTATCTCAACAACGTGGTGAGCGAGGCTGTGCCCTTCGCCAACGAGGAGAAGAACAAGCTCACCTTCGAGGTGCGGGTGTCCCCGGTGCCTTGCAGGGTGTGACACGGCCTGGCTGCCCCTGCATTGTCCCTGTCCCCACACTGGATTCTCCTGCTCAGCCCCCACCACGAGAGGAGAGCTCTGCAGCTGCCTTGTCCTTCCCCAGGTCGTCAGCCTTGCCCACAACCTCATCTACTTCGGCTTCTACAGCTTCAGCGAGCTGCTGCGCCTGACACGGACCCTGCTGGGCATCATCGACTGCGTGCAGAACCCTCAGCTGATGATGCAGGCGGTCTACAATGATGAGGTGACAGGTGAGTCCCTGCTCATGGCCAGGAAGGTGTTTTCCATGGTCTGCCCGTTGTTTTCCATGGTCTGACCAGTGTTTTCCAGTTCTGGTGGCAAAAAAACCAGACACCAGCTTGCTGATGTGGCTGGGTGTGCAGCAGGATGTGGGGTGGTGAGCTCTTGGCCATGCCAAAAGAAATATTTGGTGCCTTTTGCTCATTCTCTGATTAAATCTGCAGCATTTTCCTGCCCAAGTGGGTCCTTCCCTCGTCCTCTGCCACCCCCCTCTCCACCCAGGCTAACTGTGGCTGCCTCTGCAGGGAAGAACGTGCGGAGGTCGATCCAGGGCGTGGGGCAGATGATGTCCACCATGGTGCTGAGCAGGAAACAGTCCATCTTCAGCTCCCCCAGCCTCAGCACCGGCTCTGCCCCGGAGCAAGTGGACAGAGGGAGGAGCATTGAGAACGAGAACATTGTGGTGATGGAGACCAAGCTGAAGATCCTGGAGATCTTGCAGGTTGGACCTGGTGGAGTGGTGGGACCTGTGGGATGGGGGGGTGTGGTGTCATTTTCTTGAGCAGGGGCACAGCTGGTGTGAAGAGGGCACTCAGCCACTTCTGGTTTCTCCTTCCCTGCTGCTTCCAGTTCATCCTGAACGTGCGGCTGGACTACAGGATCTCCTACCTGCTCTCTGTCTTCAAGAAGGAGTTTGTGGAGGTTTACCCCATGCAGGACAGCGCGGCTGATGGGACAGCTCCAGCCTTTGACTCCACAAGTAACTCCCCCACTTTGCTCCTGGTACACCCCCAGCTCAGCAAACCCCAGGGGCTGGGAGGACACCGGTGGCAGAGGTGACATCTCCAGCAGAAGTGACATCTACAGCAGCTGCTGCTGGCAGGGTCCTGGGCAGGATGGAGTTTGTGTTTTGGTGGGAGCAGGATCAGGGTGCTGGGTTGGTTCCTGTGGGCTCCTGCCAAGACACAGGGCTGGCACTGTCCACCCTTGTCACTCCCTTCCTCTCCCTGCAGCCGCAGCCATGAACCTGGACCGGATCGGGGAACACGCCGAGGCCATGTTCGGTGTGGGGTGAGTCCCTGGCCCCACAGCTCCCCTGGCCATCAGGCCCTGCCCCTCTGTCCCTCCCACCCAGGTGATGCAGGTGATGAGGAGGCTCTAAAGCTGTCCCCAAAAGCCCCTGAGCTCCGTGCTAACACCCAGCGCTTCCATCCCGCCGCAGGAAGTCGAGCAGCATGCTGGAGGTGGATGACGAGGGAGGGAGGATGTTCCTGCGGGTGCTGATCCACCTGACCATGCACGACTACCCCCCGCTCATCTCTGGCTCCCTGCAGCTCCTCTTCAAGCACTTCAGCCAGAGGCAGGAGGTCCTGCACACCTTCAAACAGGTGACGCTGAGGGGACCTGGAGCACCCCATGCCTGGCTGGGGGTGGGGGACGTGGGGTGGATCCCTTTCCTTGGGAGGGAGATCTGGGAGTGGGATTTGTGCCCCAAACTGGAAACCCCCGGGAATGTCACTGCAGGTCCAGCTGCTGATCTCAGCCCAGGATGTGGAGAACTACAAGGTGATCAAGTCAGAGCTGGACAAACTCCGCACGATGGTGGAGAAATCAGAGCTCTGGGTGGACAAGAAGGGCAGCACCAAAGGGGACAGCGCAGGGGAGGGGAACAAGAAGGAGAAGAAGGAGGTGAGAGCCCTGAGCAAAACACTGGGAACCAGGTGGGAGGCAGGGGGGAGGCTCACCTTGATCCAACCCCTGCTGCCTCTCGATGGGCAGGCTCCAGGAGGGTCCTGTGGGGTGTGGCTGGAGGGGCACAGTGTGAGCCCAGTGCTGTTGTGTCCCTGCAGCACGGTGCTGACGAGGAGGTCATTGCTCCAGGAGAGAAGAGCAGCGAGAACTACCAGATAGTGAAGGGGGTGAGTGAGACCAAACCCCGGTGCACCGGCAGGAGGGAAAGGGGTGAAATCCTGGGGGGAGTTCCAAGTTCTCTTGTGCTTCAGTAGAAACAAGTCCAAGCCTGGCTTGCTCCTGCCAGCTCAGCACAGGGAAAAGCTGTCACATCATTGCAGTGGGGGGACTGGAGGAGACTGGCTGGGTGACAGCTCTGCATGGTGCCACAGGGAGGATCCCTGAGGGGGTGCTGAGATTTTGTGGGCAAAGCAGGGAGCACCTGGGATTATGGCGGGAACATCTGGAATGCAAACCAGCCCCAGCACTGGTGACCATCCTGAGCAGCTCCAGGCTCAGCCCCTGCCTGCCATGGTCCCTCTGTCCCCAGATCCTGGAGAGGCTCAACAAGATGTGCGGGGTGGGGGAGCAGGTGCGCAAGAAGCAGCAGCGCCTGCTGAAGAACATGGACGCCCACAAAGTGATGCTGGACCTGCTGCAGATCCCCTATGAGAAGGTGGGTGAACAGAAACCAAGTGGTCCTGAGTGCCCAGGGCAAAGGGGGCACACAGGGACCCCCCTGAGCAGCAGCTTCCTGCCGCTCCCATCCCTCTCAGCTCCGCGTGTTTCTCCTCTGTCCCCTCCTCAGGGGGATGCCAAGATGATGGAGATCCTCAAGTTCACCCACCAGTTCCTGCAGAAGTTTTGTGCTGGCAATCAGGAGAACCAGGCCCTGCTGCACAAACACCTCAACCTGTTCCTGACCCCGGGGGTGAGGAGAGGACACGGAGGGGCAGCAGCACGGGGGAGGGAATTCAGCACCACTCCTGGGGCTGGGAGTCAGGGGATGGCAAAGCCAGGAGGAGACACCAGCAGGGCAGGAGCTGGGGAGAGTTCCTGCAGCCTCCTGACCTCGCTCTGCCCCTTGTCCCCAGCTGCTGGAGGCTGAGACAATGCAGCACATCTTCCTCAACAACTACCAGCTGTGCTCGGAGATCAACGAGACGGTGCCGCAGCACTTCATCCACTGCGTGGCCACCCACGGCCGCCACGTCCAGTACCTCGACTTCCTGCACACCATCATCAAGGCCGAGGGCAAGTACGTCAAGAAGTGCCAGGACATGATCATGACTGAGGTGAGGATCTCTCCTGTGGGGCAGGATTTGGGGGTAAGCAGGACAAGGCTTGTGGAACCTGCAGTTTGGCTTCTTCCTTGAGGAGAGCCTTCCAGCCGTGCTGGAACCAGCCAGCCCCAGCGCTGGTGGCCATCTTAAGTGGCCCTCAGCCATCTCCAGGGGCTCAATACAAGGTCCAAGAGCCAGTCTGGGAGTCCCACAATTTTTTATTGCACTGCAGCAGCCAGGTTTTCCCTGTAAACACCAATCCCTGGCCACCACTGCTCATCCCCCACTGCAGAGGGGACAGCATTGGCCTTGGAGGTCTCTGACCTTCCTTTTTCAGAGTGGTGCCCCCTGAGCACTGAGCACTGACCCTTCCCTGCAGCTCACCAACGCTGGGGATGATGTGGTGGTTTTCTACAACGACAAGGCTTCACTGGCCACCCTGCTGGAGATGATGACAGCAGCCAGGGATGGGGTGGAGGAGAACAGCCCCCTGATGTACCACATCTCCCTGGTGGACCTGCTGGCCGCCTGTGCTGAGGGCAAGAACGTCTACACCGAGATCAAGTGCACGTCCCTGCTGCCCCTGGAGGACGTGGTGCGGGTGGTGACACACGAGGACTGCATCACAGAGGTACAGGGGGGCAGCCAGGAGGGCACTGGGGCTCTGCAGGGAGACAACCTCACTGACGGTGTCCCTGCCCCTTCCCCCCTCCCTGGCAGGTGAAGATGGCCTATGTGAACTTTGTCAACCACTGCTACGTGGACACGGAGGTGGAGATGAAGGAGATCTACACCAGCAACCACATCTGGACCCTCTTCGAGAACTTCACCCTGGACATGGCCCAGGTGCTGGGGAGGGTTCAGTGGGAGCGACACAGCAGTGGTGGCTTGGATGGGGACAGGGTGGTGTCACCAAGGCTCCCTGGAAGCCTTCTGCAGGGCATGGATACACACATGGGACCCCACAGCTGCCACACCTGGGGCTGGGGAGTGGTCAGGGCTCTCTGGCGTGACCACAGGAGCCGTGTCACCGGCCACATCCCTCAGCTCAGCGTGGTCCCAGCAGCCTCTGGGCAGACATGAGCTCACCCTGGTTGCCATCAGCATCCTCCCTGCCCTCACAGATGTGCAAGAAGAGGGAGAAGCGCCTGCCAGATGCCACACTGGAGAAATACGTGCTGACAGTGGTGCTGGACACCATCAACGCCTTCTTCAGCTCGCCCTTCTCGGAGAACAGCACCTCACTGCAGGTGATGAGGGTGGGCAGGGCTCAGCCAGCCCCCCAAAACACGGTCTGCACGCATGTGCTGACACTGCTGTCACCTCCAGACCCACCAGACCATCGTGGTGCAGCTTCTCCAGTCCACCATGAGGCTGCTGGAGTGCCCGTGGCTGCAGCAGCAGCACAAGAGCTCGGTGGAGTCCTGCATCCGCACGCTGGCCATGGTCGGTAAGGAGCCTCTGCCGTGCCCAGGGCACAGGGGACAGAGCCACACGGGGCTGTCTGTGCCCAGCAGCAAGCAGGACACCCTGTCCCTGCCCTGGGGGTGGCAGGACACCACGGTGAGGGGCTGGGGATGGCACATTCTGCTCTGGGATGGGCTTCTTTTTGTGCTTTGTCTCAGCACGCCCGAGGCAATGTGGGGAGAGCCTGGGCCGGGCTGGGAGCTCCCTGGTGTGTCCCTGCCCAGACACAAAGCCAACACTGACAGTGGTTTTCCCTGGCCAGGACTTTGCCCTCGGCGTGCAGCTGCCTGACTCAGGGCTCTCAGCACTGAGTCACCGTGGAAAGGATTGCTGGTGGCTGGGCCCTGGGTGGGGATTTCCCTCTGGAATTCCAAGCAGGGTGCTTGCAGCCTCCCCACACTGGGCTTTCCCAACCAAAAACTGGCTGGGGCCCCTTTCTCTGCTGTGTGAGGCTGTGGGATGTGTGGAAACCCAGCAGCCCACACCAGCCTGCAGTTTATTCGTGTATTTACCCCAAACCTCTGCTGCAAATGAGGTGAAAGCCAGTGAAGGGGTGCCCAGACAGGGTGGTGGCACCCAGCTGGGTGGGCTGTCCCAACCCCTGCCCGTGTCCCGCAGCCAAGAGCCGCTCCATCGCTCTGCCCATGGACCTGGACGCCCACGTGAGCTCCCTGCTCAACAGCAGCTCCACCAGCACGGTGCAGAGGAACACCTCGAGCTACAAGGCAGCCACACGCACCTTCCCCCGCGTGTCCACCACCCCCAACCAGTGGGACTACAAGAACATCATCGAGAAGCTGCAGGTGCAGGGCAGGGGGTGGCGGGGCTCGGTGCTGGGAGGGTGCTGGCGCTGCAGGGTCCCTGTCCTGTGTGTCCCCCGGCTCTCAAAGGGGGTGCTGTGGTTTGCAGGACATCATCAACGCCCTGGAGGATCGCCTGAAGCCGCTGGTGGAGGCTGAGCTGTCCGTGCTGGTGGATGTCCTGCACCGGCCGGAGCTGCTCTTCATGGAGGGCACGGAGGCGTTCCAGCGCTGCGAGAGCGGGGGGTTCCTGTCCAAGTGAGGCCGGGCTGGGGCTGTCCTGGGGGTGCTGGGGTGCTGGGAAGGGTTTGGGACCCTCATCCTGGGTGGGCTGTGCATCCCTGTGTGCCTGCAGCCCAGTGTGACAATGGCTTTGCTGTGGCAGGCTGGTGCAGCACACCAAGGACCTCATGGAGACGGAGGAGAAGCTCTGCATCAAGGTGCTGAGGACGCTGCAGCAGATGCTGGTGAAGAGGAACAAGTATGGAGAGAGGGTGAGCACCGTGACCTGTGTCCATCCAGCCCCACTCCTGGGCTGGCAGAGCCCACCCAGAGCCCACCCAGGGCACCCAGGGGTGCTCAGCCAGTCCTGCCCTGATGTGGGGACATCAGGTGATGTTGGTTTGCCTTGGCAGGGCAACCTGCTGCGGAAAATGCTCATGAACAATTACCTGCAGAACAAGAGGTCCAGCTCCAAAGGGGAGATGGGGGATGCTGCTGGGGGAGGTGAGTGCCCCTCTGCTGCCTCTTCCCTTCAAATTCCCAGCTCCCAAGCAGAATGGGACCAGGTCTGTGGCTGGCTGCCGTGTGCCCAGCTCCACGGGAGCAGAGGATGTGGGGAGGTGAAGGGCTGGCACCGAGAGCCCTGGCTCTGTGCACCACAGCCCTCGTGTCCCCTCACCAGGCCAGGACCAGGACTGGTCGGCCATCGCCGCTGTCCAGTGCCGGCTGGACCGCGAAGGGGCCACCAAGTTGGTGGCTGACCTCATCATGAACACCAAGAACGAGAAGATCTTCCAGGAGAGCATCCTGCTGGCCATCCGCCTGCTGGACGGCGGCAACACCGAGATCCAGGTGCTGGGGGGGGGATTGGGCAGCCGGGGGTCGATGTGGGCAGTGTGAGGGTCCAGCGCTCAGCCCTGAGAGTGGGTTTGGCCAAAACGCCTCTTGTTTGTGCTGAAATTTAATGATTTCAGTTTCCCAGCTCCACAGCTGGAGGCTGTGGGAGGGGTAGGTGGTTCCAGGTTGTTTCTGGAGTTCTGCTGATGCCCTCTGCCGGGAATTCCTAAAACGACTCAAGGCTGCAGCTCTTGTTTGTTGGGGTGCGGGTTATCCCAAACCCTTTGTCACAGGGAAGCTGAAAAATGGTGACAAACCCAGCAGGGCTCCAGGCAAAGGCCAGGTTCTCCTGGGCAGCGTCTGCAGTGCTGAGGGACAGGCAGAGACACTTTGGACACCCTTTGAACGAGTGTCCTTTCACCAGAAATCCTTTTACAACCTCATGACGAGCGACAAGAAGTCCGAGAAGTTCTTCAAGGTTCTGCACGACCGGATGAAGAAGGCGCAGCAGGAGACCAAGTCCACGGTGTCGGTGAACATGAGTGACATCGGGAACAAACCCCGCGAGGACAAGGACGAGCCAGACCCCGGCACCAAAGGTGCAGAGCTGTGTCCCCTTATCCCCTCGGGAAGGCCAGCCCTGGCTCAGTGACAGCCCGAGCTGACCAGGGGACAATTCCCTCCAGGACGAGGTGACACCTTCCTGATGCCCGGCACGCCCACGCGGTACCCGATGGCCGTGGGCTTCCGGAAGGGCCACGACCCTGGGGAGCAGGGCCAGAACAACGAGATGGGGGTGACAGTGCTGATCATGGAGCCCATCCTGCGCTTCCTGCAGCTGCTCTGCGAGAACCACAACCGCGACCTGCAGGTCCGTGCTGGGGCGCCGGGGCTCTGGGGGTCAGCTCTGGGGTGGGCTGGGGGAAGGCTGGGATCGGCCCCAGTTTGGCCCCAAAATGCTGTGGCACCCCAAAAGCTCTGTGCCTCAGCTCTGGGGTTGGGCTGTTGAGGGGAAGGCTGGGATCGGCCCCAGTTTGGCCCCAAAATGCTGTGGCACCCCAGCAGCTCTGTGCCTCAGTTTCCCCATGTGCAGTGCACCATCCCTTGTGGATAACTCGGGGCTGTGGGAGGAGCCCATGGCAGGACTGGCTGTGAGATCTGTAGGTTACAGGGGCGGTCCTACCCCAAACGCCCCTCAAACTGTGCTCCACAGAACTTCCTGCGGTGCCAGAACAACAAAACCAACTACAACCTGGTGTGTGAGACGCTGCAGTTCCTGGACATCATGTGTGGCAGCACCACGGGCGGGCTGGGGCTGCTCGGCCTTTACATCAACGAGTACAACGTGGCTCTCATCACCCAGACCCTGGAGACCCTGACCGAGTACTGCCAGGGGCCCTGCCACGAGAACCAGGTCTGGGGCACTGCCCAAACCTTGTGACAGGCCAGGGAGGGGGTCTGGGGGAAGCAGGGACAGGTTTTGGGTTCAGAGCATGAACAGGAGCAGGACGTGGGCAGCAGAGGTCCCGGGGCTCCTGCACAGGTCACCAGCTGCTGCTTGGCTGCTGGGGCAGAGGGGGGTAAATAATTCAGTGGTGTGAATTATCTGGGGCCCTTTGCAGGGAGAGGGGAGGTTTGGGGGCGCAGGGCTGGAGGCAGGGCAGTGTTTCAGAGCAGGGTGGGGCTGGCAGGAGTGGCAGGAGCTGTGGGATAACACATTGCCCGACTGCCCCAGAGCTGCATCGTGACCCACGAGTCCAACGGGATCGACATCATCACAGCCCTGATCCTGAACGACATCAGCCCCCTGTGCAAGTACAGGATGGACCTGGTCCTGCAGCTGAAGGTGCACAGAGGCCTGGCCTGGGGTGGTGGGGATGTGACTGTGTGACATTGTGTGTCACTGAGTGTGTCACCAAGTGGGTCACCAAGTGGGTCACCAAGTGGGTCACTGAGTGTGTCACTCTCTGAGTGTCACTGAGTGTGTCAGTGTGTGTGTCTCTGAGTGTGTCACTGTGTCACTTAGTGTGTCACTGAGAGTGTCACCAAGTGTGTCACTGTGTCCCTGAGTGTGTCACTGAGTGTGTCACTGTGTCCCTGAGTGTGTCACTGCAAGCACCCTCTGGCAGGGTCACAGGGTGTGCTGTGGGGTGAGGTGGTCACTGTAGAGGGGACCCTGCCTGTGTCAGCCCCTCGGGTGTGGGAGCAGCAGGGCAGGGCTGGAGCATCTCCACCACACTCAGATGGCACCGGGGAGCTGGCAGGGGCACGGGATCACTCTGCCCACCCCAAAGCCCTGGCCAGTGGCACAGGATCATTCTGCCCACCCCAAAGCCCTGGCCAGTGGTACAGGATCATTCCAAAGCCCTGGCCAGTGGCAGGGCACAGCCCCCCTCACCAAGGGCTTCTCCTCACCAGGACAATGCCTCCAAGCTCCTCCTGGCCCTCATGGAGAGCAGGCACGACAGCGAGAATGCCGAGCGGATCCTCATCAGCCTCCGACCCCAGGAACTGGTGAGGGGACTGGGAACATCCCACTGAGCCCTGGCTGAGCATCCTCTGCCCTGGGGCGTGCTGCAATTTCTGCTTTGCACCCAAGAACCACCCCCCTGCCCCACTGCTGCTCCCCCTGCCCAAATCCTGCCTGGAGCAGGAAACAGGGAGTGGGGAGGAGCTCAGGCCTGTGCTGCCTTGCAGGTGGATGTGATTAAGAAGGCCTATCTGCAGGAGGAGGAGTGTGAGAATGCTGAGGTTTCCCCCCGGGAAGTTGGACACAACATTTATATCCTGGCGCTGCAGGTAGGGAGCTGTAAAAGCATCCTGCCAGGCTGTGCTTTTTTCTCTCCATATTTATGCACATTTTCCTCCATAATTATGCACATTTCCTCCAGCCAGATTGGCCTCCCTGGGGAGCCAAATGTGCCTTTTTTGGCCGTGGGGAGCAGCCGTGGCTTGCTGGCCATCCTGCACGCCCTGTGGCCCCTCCTGTGCTCACTGTCCCCACCCCTGTCCCCCTGCCAGCTCTCCAGACACAACAAGTCTCTGCAGCAGCTCCTGAAGCCGGTGAAGCGAATCCAGGAGGAGGAGGAGGAGGGAATTTCATCCATGGTATGGAGAAGCCTTGGGCATGGAGGCACAGCCCCCCCAAAGCCACCCTAACCCAAGGCTGCAAGGAGCCCTTGCAGAGCCCACCTGGGCTTTGTTGTGCAGGATTTGAGGGATTTTGGTGTTCCCCGGGGGATTAAAGAGGGAGAGACACCCAAATGTCCTTTTATGCAGAGGCAGAAGCCCCAAGCTCTGTGTGTGTGCCCCGTTGTGGGGTGGCCCTTGGGGGGTCCTGCCCTTTCCCCCTTCCCTTCAGAAAGGAAGGGCCGAGTCCTTGCTGCTGCTCCTTGCTCGGGTACCTCAGATCCCGACAAGATTCAGCAGGAATGTGATTTCCCCGGGGGCTTTGTGAGCACTGGTTTGTAATTTGTGGATTAGCAGCACTTGGATGTAATTATTGCAGGGAATCGATTGTCTGTCACCGCGGGGAGCGCTCGCGCCCCTTACGGAAGCTCCAATTCATTTGCTTTTCCCTGAAAACCTCATCAGCTGTGGGAGATGTTGAGGCACGTTGTGGGAACAGTGGGATCCTGCTCCTGGCTGGATCCTCAGCCTCTCCCTTTCCCTCTCGCCATCCAGCTCAGCCTCAACAACAAGCAGCTGTCGCAGATGCTGAAGTCCACGGCCCCGGTGCAGGAGGAAGAGGAGGATCCGCTGGCTTATTACGAGAAGCACACGTCGCAGATTGAGGCAAGGCCTCTTGGCTGTTGGCTTTCCAGCCTGCCCATGGCCCATGAATCCCACCTGGCTCCAGGTGCCTCATGTCCAATTATTTTGCACCAGGAGCTGTCCCCCCTTCCCATCCCCATGCTGGCAGGAGCATTAGCTGCAGGAACTGAGGGACAAGCAGCCCCCTGGACCTTTCCCTCCCCTCCCAGCAGCAGTGGGATGCAGCTGATCCTGCAGCCTCATCCTTGGCGTGGATCCCCCGTCCCCACACTCCCACTTACCCCAGCCAGGGCAGTCTGGAAGCTTTTAAACGAGTGCCTGACAATATTTGGATCCTGCGGAGTGGGAGGGAGGAGGGGAAGGCACAGCTGGATCTGGGAAGGAGGAAAAGCCACGGCAGGGCTGGCTGTGAGGGCTGTGCTCCCCGCAGATCGTGCGGCTGGACCGGAGCATGGAGCAGATCATCTTCCCCGTGCCCGGGATCTGCGAGTTCCTCACCAAGGAGACCAAGTACAGGCTCTTCACCACCACGGAGCAGGACGAGCAAGGCAGCAAAGTCAGCGACTTCTTCGACCAGTCCTCCTTCCTGCACAACGAGATGGAGTGGCAGAAGAAGCTGCGCAGTAAGAGCGAGGCAGAGCCGCCCCTGGGCTGCCCCGCGGGGAATCTGGGGGATGTGGTTGCTGCTGGGGAAGGGCTGCACAGCCCGGAGTGGCATCGCTGAGCTGCTCTGCAGGGCACCACACAGCTGGCAGAGTGCAGGGAGCCCCACAGGTGGGATTGCTCTGCGCTGTCAGGGCAGTTTCTCCACAGTCTGAGGTGTAGGAATCGCTAAAAGCAAAAGGGTTTGGGGAAAGCCATGCAAGCAAGCCTTGGAGACAGAAGAAAACAGAAAATTCAGAGCTGTGCTGTAGATGCTGGTTCGGAAAATAAAGGAGTTATGTTAGATAGTGAGGAAGGACATCAGACAATAAGCAGTGTCTTGAATTTGCTCACGTGCTGGAAGAGGAGTTTTGAGAACATTCCTGCTCATCTGCTGGAAGAGGAGGGCACGTTCTAAGTGGCTCTGCTCACATTCCCTGGGATTCCAGCTGAGGTGTTTTCCCTGGAAAACCCTTTCAGTTGCCTTCCTCTAAGCCAGGGTCTTGTGGCTGCACATGGGAGATCAAACCAGTTTGTCTGCCCCCTGCAGACCTGCTCAGGGGCATCCAGGGTGGAAGTCCTGGCTTTGAATCCCGGGAACTGAGTACAGGGTCACACTATGGATACTGGGGATAGTGTAGGAGATGTGAGGACAGAGCCAGCCTGATTCCAGGGTGACAGAGCAGGTTTCCAGAGGGCTTGGAATCCAAGGAACGTGAGCAGAGCCACTTAGAATGTGCCCTCCTCTTCCAGCAGATGAGCCAGAGTGTTTTCAGAACACTTCATGAAGGGCTTGAAGGAGGTGGGAGGCTGGGTGGGTCTGGGGCCAGCAGCTGCAGAACCCACGGGGGTCTGGGAGGTGACACAGGGGGGCCAGGAGATCACAGAGGGTCTGGGCTGACACAGGAGGGTCAGGAAGGACACAGGGATGACACAGGGGGTCTGGGATGATGCAGGAGCTCCAGGAGGACACAGGGGGTCTGGGATGACACAGGGGATTCAGGAGGACACAGAGATGACACAGGGGGTCTGGGATGATGCAGGAGCTCCAGGAGGGCACAGAGGGTCTGGGCTGACCCAGGAGCTCCAGGAGGGCACCAGGGCTCCAGGAGCCCCGTGGTTGGCACGAGGCTGGCTGAGGTTTGTGTGTTGCCTCCTCTCCCCCCAGGCATGCCGCTGATGTACTGGTTCTCCCGCAGAATGACGCTCTGGGGGAGCATTTCCTTCAACCTGGCCGTCTTCATCAACATCATCATTGCTTTCTTCTACCCCTATGTGGAAGCCACTTCCATGGGTAAGTACCCTGGCACCTGCTGCTGCTCAGGGTGGAAGGGAAAGGGATCTTCACATGCAGGAAAACTGGCACTGCCCTCATCCTTGGGCTGCTTTGGGCTCCTACAACCCCAGGTCCTTTCTGCTGGATAAAGCATCAGTCAGGATTTCAGTTTCCAGCCCTCCCAACCCTTCCTTCTCAGGGAAACCTCTCTTCTCCTGGGCTGCCCTTCCCCTGTTTGTCCCATGTGGGAAGCAGGACATTCCTGTCATCAGGCAAAGCCTCCATCACCCACAGTGGTTCTGAGCCCTCGGATAAACGATGACAGGGAACATCTCAGTAAAACCCACCTGAACCAACACACATCCTCACAGTGCAGCATCACCCTTTCTCAAGAGCTCATTAGTGTGGCTGGACAGCCTGGCAGCACCCCTGTGTTCCCCTTCCCAGGCGTGCTGGATTCCCCACTGATCTCCCTGCTCTTCTGGATCCTGATCTGCTTCTCCATCATGGCCCTGTTCACCAAGCGCTACGGGGTGAGGCCGCTGCTGGTGGCCCTGATCCTGCGCTCCATCTACTACCTGGGCATCGGGCTCACCCTCAACATCCTGGGAGCTCTCAATGTGAGTTATCCCCGTGCTGGGGGGATCAGGGAGCTGCCCCGTGTTCCCAGGGCACAGCAATCCCCACTCCCTCCCGTTTCTGGCCGTCCCCAGCTGACCAACAAGATCGTGTTCGTGGTGAGCTTCGTGGGCAACCGAGGCACCTTCATCCGTGGCTACAAGGCCATGATCATGGACGTGGAGTTCCTGTACCACGTCGGCTACATCGTGACCAGCGTCCTGGGGCTCTTCGTGCACGAGCTCTTCTACAGCATCCTGGTATGATAACTTCAGGTGGCCGGGGGCACAGGCAGCCTGGCTGCTGCTTTAGGAGCTGGCAGGTTCCTGTGACACCTTCCAGGGGCTGATTGGTAGCAGAGAGAACAATTCCCTGCGCTCTAATCTTTGCATGGGCTGAGCTTTTTGCCTCCAGACAGTTTCTATGGCTGTCTCTCTCCTGGTCCTGGGCTGTATCTCGCCTTCTAATCTGGTGTGTGCTTTATCTGGGTCAGCTGGGAGGCAACGTGAGCTGGTGAGGGCAGAGCCAGGGTACATGTGGCCTATTCTTGGCTCTCCTGCTGTGCATAAGTCACTCCATTCTTCTCTGCTTCCCTTCAGTAAGCCGGGAAACTTGAAGGCTTTGTGCACAAAGTTAGTCAAGGTCTGCTGAGCGATCCAAGATCTCAGGATAAAAGGGGATATAGATAGGCCAGGCATTATCAAGAGAAGCACCCCGCAGCATTTCTTTGCTGGGTCCTTTCAGCTGTTTGACTTGATCTACCGTGAGGAGACCTTGTTTAATGTCATCAAAAGCGTGACGCGGAACGGGCGCTCCATCCTGCTGACAGCCCTGCTGGCCCTCATCCTCGTCTACCTCTTCTCCATCGTGGGCTTCCTCTTCCTGAAGGATGACTTCATCCTCGAGGTGGACCGGCTGCCGGACAGCAAAGCCAAAGGTGGGGCAGTGCTCGGGGTCATGGGGCACTGAGGGACCCTGCACACACATCCCTGTGTGGGGTTTTGCACTGGGAGCACTGGTTTGGGGTCATGGAGAGGACAGCTGAGCAGGGCTTGGGGTTAGTGGTGGCAGAGAAGGGGGCACAGAGCTACAAATGGAGGGTCAGCACTGCAGGGGTCTCAACTCTGAGGAAAAGCTTCAGGGTGTAGAAAAAGTAGGAGAATATGAGGCAGAAGTAGGAGAGTAGTAGGAAAAAGGAGGAGAATATGAGGCATGTTTTTCCCCAGAAAGTTGGCAGCTCCCTGGCAGCCCGTGGCAGTGGTTTGCTGGGGAGGGGTGCTGCTCTCACAGGGCTGGGATCTCTTCCCTGCAGATGATCCCTTGGGGATGCAAAGGAACGTGGAGGCCTTCATGGAGTCGTGCAGCAGTGACAAAATCGGCTGCTCTGCTGCACCCACTGCCTTGGAAGGTAAGAGAGCCCTGTGGAAATGCCAGCTCTGGGTGGCAGCGTGGATTTGCCAGCCAGCTGAGGAAAATCCCAGCTTTTCCAAGGCAGAAACTAAATCCACTTCCTGGGACATATTAGGCAAGAGGCCTGTGAATTTTGCACTGACCCTGGCATAAAAAAAAATGCTGGGGTGGATTCATTTAATCAGAAAGGAGGTGGGGGAGCTGCAGGAGGAGCTGCTGGCGTGTTGCTGGCTGGGATATCACGACAGGCAGCTGCTCCTGTGTCACTGCCACTGCAGCTGGACCCATCCCCTGCTCTCTGCCCTCCCCAGAGGCTGACCCAGAGCAGTGGGAGCGTGCCTGTGACACGCTGCTCATGTGCATTGTCACCGTCCTCAACCACGGCCTGCGCAACGGCGGCGGCGTGGGGGACATCCTGAGGAAACCCTCCAAGGATGTGAGTGGGCACCTCTTCCTTCTGCTAAACCCAGCTGCAAGCACTGCTGGCCACCCTTCCTGGGAGCTGGGACACATCCAGCTCTGTGCCTCACGTTCTCCTCCTCCCCTGGTGCCTCAGCTGTGTCACAGGGCTGGGGTGGCTGGAGCAGAGCTGTGCAAGACACCCAGCTCTCTTCTCATCCATTACAGGAGTCCCTGTTCCCTGCTCGAGTTGTCTATGACCTCCTCTTCTTCTTCATTGTCATCATCATCGTCCTCAACCTCATCTTCGGGGTCATCATTGACACCTTTGCTGATCTGAGGAGCGAGAAACAGAAGAAGGAGGAGATCCTGAAGACCACTTGTTTTATTTGTGGTGAGCACTGCGAGTACAGGAATTGCCCCAGAGCTCTTCCTCCCCTCCCAGGCTGGGGGAAGGAAAAGAATTTCAGCTGGATTCTGGTTTTTATTTATCACTGCAAAATTTGAATCTGTTCAGCGAGGGGTCACTGCTCTAGGAGGAGTTTAAGCAAGGACACAACTGGAGGGAAATTCTCAGTGTTGTTCTTCACCCTGCTAATGAGGTGTTAAACTAAAACCACATTGTGAGGTTCTTGTCTCTGTGCATCTCACTGCTGACACCTTCCCTTGGCCAGTGGGGAAAACAGGCAGCATATTACTGGAGAAATATAACACAGAAAATGCTCTGGAATCCTTACAGGCAGCAGTAGGCATAGAAAAAAATAAAACCCCAGTAAATCTCTCTGCTTTTTCCTTTAAAGACCCTCTGGGTTTATTTTATTGGGCAGAGGCAGAGCCAGCAGGACATGGGAAGAAATTGTTCCCTGTGAGGGTGGTGGGGCCCCTGCCCAGAGTGCCCAGAGCAGCTGTGGCTGCCCCATCCCTGGAAGTGTGAAAAGCCAGGTTGGACAGGGCTCGGAGCCCTGTTTGGAATGCAGGATCCCTTCCAACCCAAACCATTCCATGATTCTCTGATTCTGTAATTTTAAACAGAAATCTGAACCCCCAGCTGGGTTGTTGCCCCCTGGTTTGGATGTTTATGTGCTAAATGCCAACTAATTATTAACAGCACTTGAATGTCGCACTGGGCTGAATTTCCTTCCAAGTGTCTGCTGCTCACTCACCTCCTCCCTGTCCTCCTCCACCCTTCCCTGCCTTTCCCAGGGCTGGAAAGGGACAAGTTTGACAACAAGACCGTGTCCTTTGAGGAGCACATCAAATATGAGCACAACATGTGGAACTACCTGTACTTCATCGTGCTGGTGCGGGTGAAGAACAAGACCGACTACACCGGCCCCGAGAGCTACGTGGCACAGATGATCAAGGTACAGGTGCCCTCGGGGCAGCTCCTTGGCTATCCCAGCCTGCCTGCCCCAGGGATAGCAGGAACAAGGGGCTGGCCAAGGAGAAACAGCTCTGGGAAGTCCTTTTGGAAAATACTGGCTAATGGTGCAGTGCCTGAGTTTGTCCTGTGCTGGTTTTTTTCCACGTGGTCTGTTCGAGGGTTTGTCCCTGAGTTGAAGGGTTGAACCAAGCAGGGAGTGGGGCTTTGAGGGGGTTTCGAGGCAAGGGAGGGAAAGGAAAACAAGGAAAGAACTTCTGCACTTGAGCCCCTGAACCAAGCTAGAAATGGACCATCTATGCCACAGGTTTTTGCAAAGAGAATTTCTTTTATTCCTAAGCACAGGGAGGCTGCCTGTTAAACCCTATCTTCCCTCCTCCTCTCTGACCCCTCACCCCAACTGCCCCTGTCTGTGCTGACATTCCCAGAACAAGAACCTGGACTGGTTCCCCCGGATGCGAGCCATGTCTCTGGTCAGCAATGAAGGGGAAGGGGAGCAGAACGAGATCCGCAATCTGCAGGACAAACTCAACACCACCATGAAGCTCGTGTCCCACCTCACCTCCCAGCTGAACGAGCTGAAGGAACAGGTAGGGGAAATCCCCTGTAGGAACCTGCTGTCCTTCCCAAAATAGCCACTGAGGGCAGGGAGGGGGAGGCAGGACCTGCCCAAGGCAGCACAACCACAGTACAAGCACAGGGCTCCTGCAGCTCTTTTTGGGGGGAATTGGGGACACTTGGGACACGTGGGTTTGGGTAGTGCCTCATGAGCTCAGAGTTTGCTGGCAGAGGCTCAAAGCAGCGCAGTCAGACACTTGGGAAGCACATCCAAGAGCAGGAGGGCCTGGAATTGCCTCAGCGTGTCCTGGTTGGAATTGCAGATGACGGAGCAGCGGAAGCGCAGGCAGCGGATGGGGTTTGTGGATGTCCAGAACACCATGAACCACTGAGACACAGCTCCAGCCACCGAGGGACTGCACCTGTGTCAGCTGAGGAGGCTGCTCCTCCCTGGGCTCCAGGCATGGCTTGTCACCCTCTGGGGACAATGGACCACATGGGAAGGGCTTCCCAGGCAGCATCTCCCTTAGAGCGCTTGTAAGCAATTCCAGGAGCAGGGACTGCCCGGAGGCCTCCCCACCCACACCTGGGCCCAGGTGCTTTTCTAACACCCTCGTAGGAAGATAAACCATACAGGACTTTCATCCCTCACTGCAATAACTCTTTATTTTGCAAGTGGGGAGGGTTGTATCTCTATCTCCATGTGCTCCAGCCCCTCGGCTGGGGGGTGAGTAGCTGTAGGGCCGCACTATTTAACTTATTCCGAGTGCCACTTGTCCCTGTGGATATCTGCCAAGCAGCCCTCGTTATCTGCTGTGCCTGCTCCACGCTGACCCCTCTCCATTTACAGAATTCTCTTCATCCCGTGGTGCCGTAAAGAGCAGCTGAACTCAAGGAGGTGGATTTAATTGAATTAAGTCACCAGATGAGGAGCTGAGCTTGTCCTAGTAGGAACTAAAAGTCTTTTGCCTTCTGTGGACCAAGGATCTTTGGGCAGCAGTAGTAGGAGCCTGCAGGTTTACAGGAGTTCACTGTGAAGGGGTGTCCTGTGTTTTAGTTTCATCTCTGGTGTCATGTTTTACCATTTTTTTTCCTTTTTTTTTTTTTGTTGTTGTTGTTATCGTTGTTACTTAAGAACTGAAGTGTAAATTGCCTTAACTAAATTAAACACAGAATCATGTTATAATAAAAACTTCGACATGGTAAAGAAAGTGCCCTTCCTGTGCCCTGTGGTGTGTGGTGGGGCTGTGGAACAGAAGCAGAGCACAAGCCCAGGAGCAGAACCCAAAGCTGGGCTGGCACCCAAGGTGCTCCCCAGTGTCTGCTCCCAGCTCCAGGTGCTGCACAGCCCCTGCCAAACGCTGCCATGAAGAGCCACCACCAGCACCAGCCTGGGTTCCTGGAGCTCTGGACCAGAGCCTGCTGCAGTTTCAAGTTCTTTCACTGCCTGCCAGGAACTCACTGCTGAAAGCCATAAAAAGGAGCAGCTGTTGGTGCTGTGGAGCCCTGGCACAGCTCTGCTCCAGACACTCATCCTTCCCAAGCCAGCCCCAGCTCCCAGCCCAACACCAGACACTGAGGAAAGCAGTAAAGCTCTAAAAAGGAATAAAAAAGCCCATAACAGGGAAGTTGCAGAGCACTTGAAATGTGTTTATGGCCCCATCTAGCAGCGTGTCATTTAATGGTGCCTTCACCCCCAGCTCTGCACTAACCCACACATCCCTCTCCTCAGGCTGGGGGGAATCTGCACAGAGCTGGCTCCTCCAGCAGCACCAGCTCTGCAGCAGCTGATTAAAATCTCAATTAAACTCGTGCAGTGCTCCACTGTCACCATGGCAAAGTCACCCTCTGTCCTCTCTGTCTCCTCCGAAGGAAAATAAATGTGATGATTAAAGTTCTCCCTCCTTCCACAGCCCTGGTCCCTGGGCTAACACACAAACACAAGCACAGAGAGTTTTTCACATCCTCTCTGTTCTCTTCACAAGAACATTGAAAGCTTCACCTCTTCCCTCTGGGCAGCTCCTGCTTGTTCCATTTTTTGAGATACAAAGGGCCAGGTTTGGCACCACAAAGTTCCCTTCCCTACACTGCTCCAGCATGGATGTGTTAAGCTCTGCCCCAGATTCTCAGCAGAAGAAAAGGAGGCGCTAAATATGAAGAATGTACAGGGTAGGGCTGAACAAAAGTGCTGTTGCTAAGAGGAATAAGTGGTTTTATTCATCATGGCAACACACAGAGCTTCAGGGATATGTACAGTGCAGAAGCTGAGAGCTGGGCCCTCACTTCGAGTCCTCCTCGGGTTTCTTGGCAGAGAACTTTTCCCGCAGTCTTTTCCACGTCCCTTTTTTCATGTCTTCCATCTGTCTCAGAATGTCTGCAAAAGGAGAAGGGAGACAGAGGTGGGGCCAGAGGAAGACAAGCAGGAAAGCAGAGGAATGAAATCCTCTTAAAACAGCTCTGCCTTCCATCTAATTTCCTTTCCTGACTTTTCATCTTAATGAATTTTCATTCCAGGCCCGAGGCGAGGTTGGTTTCCCTTCCAATCAATGCAGGGAGTCTCTTATCACTAACAACTGATACTCAGTTTCCATGCACTGCAATCAAAGTTGGGAACTGGAGCAGAACAAAACTGCTCTGGCTCCCAGCTCTGCCCTTCATAAAGGATGTGCTGAGAGCATTTCTGCGTGGGGCACCCGGCTCCTCCCCCAGGGGTGGCACAGAAGGACTTGGAAGATGGTGAAGAGAAGCTGAGCTCAGTGTTGGGGTGATGTAGCAAACGTGTTCCTTCCACACAGACCCTGCTGCCTGACCCCACAGAGCCTCTGCAAACTCTCTGCTGTTCCTAACTGCAAAACCCAGTTGATTCTTCACCCCAATATACTGAGTTACTCCTCAACTGAATTATTCCTGAGCTTACTCCTCTCACCCAACACCTTCACAGAACTGCAGGCAGCCCCTTGGTGCCCTCCACTCCCAGGGGCTCAGGAGGGATTCCAGGGAGCACCCCAAAGCCCAGAATGTCCCTTTCCCCCTGCCCTGCCCTGCCCTCTCAGACCCAGCCCAGCAGCAGTACCTGTGCCCAGGATCCCCCTGCAATCCTCCACTGTCACCCCGGTGAAGGTGGTGTTTTTCAGGCGTGGGTACTTCCCAGGAGAGCAGGAAAAGGAGGGAGAGAGACAAAGAAGTCACTTGTAGTGCATGGAAAAGGTACCAGTGTCACCAGCTGGCACAGCCTGAGTGTGCTCTCAGCTGGGATTCTGTTCACCCACACCAAGAAGCAGGAGGCCTGCTCACCCAGCAGGTGCCCTGGGTGAGCACAGGCACTGCTCCATCCACCCCTCAGCTGTCCCTCAGGCATTCCCAGGAATGCTGCCATTCCCAGGAATGCTGCTCCCCCTCAAGGAGAGGGGCCCTGGCCAGTGGCACAGCTCTCACCTTGTTTTTGTAGAAGTTGGTGTGGATCCTGACTAAGCTCTCGTACATTTGGTCGCAGGCCTCGGGGTCGGAGATCTGCAGGGGACACAAGAGGCACACAAGTCTGGTTTTACCCCTCCTCATTCCAAGGGGCAATGGCCAGGAAGGAGCAGCTCAGAATTCCCAGTGCACTGCTGGATACTGCCCACCTTTCCCCTCCATCTCCCACCAGCTTGGCCTGCAGGAATAGCAACACTTGGGATTTCCAGGATGGATCTGAATCTCTGCATTAACAAGATGTGACAGTGAATACACAGCCACAGAGAACATTATTGGCTGGTGCTGACAAATCTGTGGCCCTTCCTGCTGTCACCTGCCTCACTGCAGGGAATCACACAGGACAAGGTGCCAGGCTGGACACTGGAAACTTTTTGTAGGAGGCTAAAAATAGCCTGTAATTGATTAGGGAAATCAGCACAAATGACAGGGAACAGCTTGAAGGGTAACTGGATTTCTATTTCAGTTGGAAGATCCGGCTCATCCCCGACCTGTGCCAGGTGTCTCTGCCTGGCACAGCCCCTGCTCAGCTGCTTTTCCAGTCTACAATATTTTTCCTGGGGTTTCTTTGTGCTACAGTGAGCCCAGCTCACCCCAGGACTCAAATGTTGCTGCTCCACGAATGGTTAAAACAGGTCAAGAGTAAAAATCACATCACCAGAAAGGTGTCAGGATGAAGTAGGAAGAGGAAGGAAAAGCTCTCCTCGTTCAGCAGGAGAGAGGCTACAGGGACAGCCACATCCCCCTGCAGGTGATCCCCACCCTGCAGCCCCATCCCAAACACCCCCTGCCATTAAAAGGGTGGCACAAACAGCAGCCCTCCCCTGGAAATCCAGCAAATCCCACTCCATTAGATGGCTAAAGAGGCCTTGTGGCTCCAGCTCCCCTCTCAGAAGCTCCTCCTGTCTCCTGCCAGCACATTCAGCCTCTCTACACACAAACTGCCACCACTGCTGCAGGCATCAATTCAGATTTCCAGGATCAGTGGCAGCTTTGGGATCTTGGAGCCAAGTGGTGCAACACATTAAGCTGTCCTGAGCATATGGAAAAGCAATAAAACCCTTCCCAAAATGCCTGCTGCAGACTATTCTGGTCACCAGGACAGGATTAGGAGCCTATAAAGGCCCCTTGAGGTTGAAAACACATCTCTGGAACAATGTTTTTATGCTAAGAAAGGGCACATTTGCATTCTGCAGCAACACCTCCGCGCCTGGGAAGGTCTGCAGCCAAGTCAGGCATCAGATTCCCTAATTTATTTCAGCAGCAAAGCCTAAACTCCAACAGAATTACAGCTGGAGGCGGAATTCAATTGTACAACCGCTGCATTCCATCAGTGTCAGGCAGTGCTGCAGCATCCCAGCAGCACACCCTCGAGGTAAGATCACGGGAATTAACTGGATTCCAGCACACTGACAAATTCCCAAAGCTCTGTACCCCACAACCACAGGAACTGGGCTCTCCAAAGCACATGGTGTAAAGGGTGCAAACCAGGTATAAACCAGTTGTCCTGAGGATAAAACAGCTGTACTGGGTATAAACCAGGTGTGCTGAGTATAAACCATTTGTCCAGGGCACCAGCCAGGTGTCATGGGTACAAAACCCAGTGTCCTGGGCATAAACCATTTATCCTGGGTACAAAACCCCATTGGCCTGGGCACAAACCCCATTGTCCTGGGCATAAACTCTGTGACCTGGGCATAATCCATTAATGCTGGGTACAAACCAGGTGTCCTGGTCACAAGCCCAGTGTCAAGCACATAAACCAGGTGGTCCTGGGTACAAATCCAGTGTCCTGGGTACCGATCACCAGTCCCAGGTACAACCCAGGTGTCCCAGGCACAAGCTGCAGTTTGCCCCGTGGAGGCACCAGCCCGTGGCAGGTATTCCAAAGGCTTCCCGGGATGTGTGTTCCAAAGGCTGCCGAGCACTCACGCTCCTGCCATGCCCGGGAGGAGCCGGGAACAGCAGGACTCCATCACCCCGGGGTTGCGGTTCCCTCCCAGCTCAGGATGCCCTGACGGTCCCCGCAGTCCCCGGGAGCCCCGAGCACAGCCTGCTGCCGGCGTGCAGCCAGCGAGCCCCGGGGCAGAGCCGCGAGTGAGCCCCAAACCCCGCGCTCTGCCCGCGACCCCTAAGGGCCACCTCGGAGCCACCTCGGAGCCCCCTCAGAGCCCCCTCAGGGCCACCTCGGAGCCCCCTCAGGGCCACCTCGGAGCCCCCTCAGAATCCTCTCAGAGGCCTCAAAGCCACCTCGGAGCCCTCCTCAGAGCCCACTCGGAACCTCCTCAGAGCCCCCTCAAAGCCCCCTCGGAGCTACTTCAGAGTCACTTCAGCGCCCCCTCGGAGCCCCCTCAGAGCTCCTCTCTCTCNCTGAGGGGAATATAAAATCCTGAGGGCAAATAAAATCCTGAGGGGAAATAAAATCCTGAGGGGAAAAAAAATCCTGAGGGGAAAAAAATCCTGAGGGGAAAAAAATCCTGAGGGGAAAAAATCCTGAGGGGAAATATAATCCTGAGGGGAAAAAAAATCCTGAGGGGAAAAAAATCCTGAGGGGGAAAAA
>VXBS01002690.1:81842-112290 GCA_013400255.1 Sitta europaea
CCCAACCCACCCTAAACCCCCCCAAACCCATCCCAAACCCATCACAACCCATCCCAAACCCATCTCAAACCTATCCCAAACCATCCCCACCCCACCCAAGTTTCAGATGCCCCCAGGAGGATTGCAGGGGGTGACCAACCCCCCTCACCTGTCTTTGAAGGTCCTGGTGACCTGGCTGTGGCTCCACTTGCACTTGTGCCACCAGGTGACCGCGGGGTCGCCGCCGGCGCTGTCCAGGTGGCCACAGGTGTCCGGCTGGCCCAGGCCAGGGCTGGCCATCAGGGTCAGGTTGCCCAGGCTGTCCTTCTTGAGGTGCACAGACACAATGCCTGGGCAGAGGGGAAAACAAACGAGACGGAGATGAGCCCGTGGGGTATCACAGAGGCCTGGCCACCACCTCGTGTTTTGGTGGCCTTTTAATGATCCTGCTCTGATTTCAAGCCCAATAAAAAAATCATCAGGCTGAGACCCTGGAAAATACTCTGAGGATTTTCAGTGCTCCCCCTCTCAAGGCTCAGTTTGAAACCTGCCTCCTCTGAACCCCACATTCCCTTGTCCCCACCCCTGCGAGCTCTGCTGTGCCCTGGCTGACCCAGAGAAGCCCCCCACTCCCAATCAGGAGCTCCCAGCTTATTTATCACAAGGGATTTAGGTGCTTTTTAAAGACAGCACAAGGCTGGAAACACTTTTCCTTGGCAGGAGGCAAGGGGAGGGTTGGGCACAAGGCATTTTCCAAGGACACCCAGCGTGCCAACTGCTGCTTTTAACAGGAGAGCAGGGCAGGGATGTGGCCATGGGTCATTGTCACACATCTCCCTTATATACAATCTTCCACAGGCCACTGTGATTGGTGAGAGAAAGATAAATTCTTTACCTACGTTGGCCAAACTAAAGGGACATTAAAAGAAAATCTTTCCTACAAAAAGAATTCACAACATAAATGCTGTTACAAAAACAATCTTGATGTTTATGTTCCTTTTTTTGGGAACAAGTTTCAGAAAACCCAAACATCAGAAAACTAGAGTTTTAGAAACCCAGAAACTTCAGGCCTGAAACCCAGACTACACACACCCGCTGTCTGTGCCCGGCAGTGACCAGGACTGTGACCGCAGGTTATTTTTTTCCACCCTGAGCGCTTTAAACACCATTCTGCATTTGAACATTGCAATTTTCCCTGACTCTTGACAGGAATCACAGGGCTCAAATGCCAGCCAGTGCAGCACGGATTTAGCCCAGCACCAGCCCATCCCTGGCTCGGGGCCGGCTGAGTGCACGTCTCAAGTGACAGCGCAGGAATGGCACGGCTGGCCCTGCCGCCGGCTCTGACCTTTCTGGGGAAGGCTGATAACGCCAGCCCGCCCCTCCCCACGCTCCAGGGCCGCCTTAGAGCTCAGCCCTAAGCTGCACCAGGGTTTAGGTTGAACATCACAACAAAAATTCTCTGCTGAACGAGTGGTTGGGCACTGGGATTGCTGGGAGGGGAGGTGGTGGAGTCACCGTCCCTGGATGTGGCACTCAGCGCCCTGGTTTGGTTGAGGAGGAGGTGTTAGGTCATCTCAAAGGTCTTCTCCAGCCTGGGTCATTCTGTGATTTGGGGCTCAGGGGGCTGCCAGCTCCCAGAGAGGCCAGGGACCAGGGACAGGGCACTGGGAGAAGCAAAAGTGGCACTGGAAAGAGCCCAGCTGGGGACACGGGGAGCTGGGGGGGAACCCAGGGGGTCTGTGGGGCATTTGGGGAGCTGGGCTGGATACAGCTGTGCCCAGGGGATCTGTGGGGTGTTTGGGGAGCTGGGCTGGATCCAGCTGTGCCCAGGGGATCTGTGGGGGGTTTGGGGAGCTGGGCTGGATCCAGCTGTGCCCAGGGGGTCTGTGGGGCATTTGGGGAGCTGGGATGGGTCCAGCTGTGCCCAGGGGGTCTGTGGGGTGTTTGGAGAGCTGGGATGGACCCAGCTCTGCCCAGGGGGTCTGTGGGGTGTTTGGAGAGCTGGGATGGACCCAGCTGTGCCCAGGGCATCCTCACCAGGTGTGCTGGGCATGTGAGGAGATGATCTCAGCAGCTAATAACAGTTCTGCTCCCCCAAGCAAAGGAGCCAAAGCAAACAACGTGCAAAGCCCCTTCTCTCCATTTCCAGCCCGATTCCAGCGAGCAAACCCCGAGCAGAGGCTTCACCTCCCATTTCTGCCAGGTTCTGCTGCCTCAGGGGGGTTTCCCTACCTGAACTGTCCTTGCAGCCACCCCTGCTGGGCTGGGGTGCTCATCCCTCCCCGGGCCCTGCACCCCAAAACCTTGGGCTCGGGTGCTTTTCCCTCCCCACAGCCACTGCTGGTCCCTTCTGCTGTTCAGCCAGCATTGCTGTGAACAGGCTGGGTCAAACGGGCTGACTTTGCACAGAAATGGGGAAATCTTCCCAGGCTGCTCTGCCAAGGGAGCTGAGGAGCTGCAAACCTTTGTCAGGAGGAAAAGGAATATTTTTAGCCCTTCCAGCTCTCTGTGGTGAGCTCAGGGACTTCCATCTTCCTTAGGCTCCAGCATTACCTTTTCCCTGAGTCCCATTCTTAAAAAATCCATATTTCTGAGAGCAAACAAATCTCCTCTCAGCCTGGATGACTGCTTCACATTTTCAGGGGATGTAGGCATAGGAAAAATGGGAAAAAAAAAAAAAAAAGCCAGCATGTCTTTTGCCTAAATCAAAGCCTTTTTCATTTTAAAAAGTCAAGGGAAAGCAACCAGAGCCCTCGACTGCAAACACCATAACCTTAAAAACTGTCCCAGTTCCTGCCTGCAGTCAGCAGGGCTGTGCTCATTTGCATAGTGCTGACGGGCTGGCCCCAAAAAACTTATATATAGCGTGAAAGTAAGAGTTGTTTAATATCAGCCATTAATATGAAAATTAATGGGGAGATTTTCAAAGGCGAGAACCGAGCGTTAAATTGGAAGGGAACGTGATCCTCTCCCTCCTCCCAGCTGGAAATTCAGTCTTCAAAAAACCTACAGCTCAGCCTGAAAAGTGCTTTTTGTTTCCTGGGGGGGATTCCACAGGGGTTTGCAGCTGTCCTGCCGTGACCTGTGTGAGGCAGACAACCCCCAGAGCTCCTCCTCTGCTGCAGAGGGCAAAAACATCTCCGAAGCCTTTGGGTCCTGTCTGTGCTGGCCTTCGGTGTCCCTGACACCCCAATCCCCTCCTGCCGGCACCAGCGAGGAGCCAGAGGGTATTTCTGGGTGCTGTCACCACGCTGGTGGCATCCCAGAGGCTCTCAGGAGGTTTCATTCTGTAACTCTGCCCTCGTGGGTTTATTTTTGTGTTTACGAGCGCGTTCACCCACAGCCGAGGGCGCTGGGAACCTGAGCAGAGCTGGAAAACAAGCCCAGCATCCCCCTGCGAGCTCAGCTGGGACAAGGCAGGGCCTTCAGAGGGGTTAAAAGTCGGTCCCAAGGTCTCCAAACTGCCTGATGTGGGCAGGAAAAGCCACGGGCTCGAGGCTCGAAGGATATTTGATCCCCATTGTAGAGAGTGTCACCGTTACATAATGGTCCCAGGGCTGTTCCCACAGCCCAGAAATAGAGATGAGGGACATGGAGAGGTGTGGATGGTGGATGGAGCCACCAGGATCACCCCCCTGGTCACCCTCACAGCAAAGAGTTCCACCTCTTTAATTGCCTGGCAGCAGGGCTGGGACTGCCAGGGGAGGGAAAAACCTGTGACAGATTGGAGAATTGCTTTTTAATTACCCCTCAGCATAAAACCCCCTGGGATTTGAAAACAGGAGATGAAAAGACAAAGAGGTTTGAATAACCAGGGCATCCCCTGGACTGGTTAAACTGGGATTGTTTAACAGCTTTATCAGCCCTGCAGCACCAAACCCCAGCTCCTGCCAGAGGAAACCGCTCAGAGGAGACTTTTCTCCCTTAAGCATCTTTTTAATATTGCCCCATAAATCTGCAGAGGCCCCTGACTTTCTGGGAAAGGGAGAGAGATGGGGCTGGAAGCGCATTGGAGCCGTGGCTGACTGAGCTCTTTGCTGAAGGACCAGGAGATATTTTAAGTTTTTACGTGACAAGTGAGCTTCTCGCCTCCCCCAAAAGCCAGGGTCAGGAGCTTTATGAGCAGCACAAGCCTGGCAGTAAAAGCAGAAAATACTGAAGGAATAAGAAAGAGAAGGGAGGGAGGCTGTCTTAAAAAAATACCAGTGCTGCTCTCTCCCAGTGCTGATTTCCAGGGGCTGGGCTGAGAGATTCAGCTGGGAAAGGTTCAGGGATGGGGCAGCAAGCAGAGGGACAGGCAGAGAACTGGAAAAGCCTCTGCTGCAGCAGCTGGGGATGAATTTAGGAAGGTGAGTGTAGTCTGGGTTCAGGCCTGATGTTTGGAAAAGAACAAACCCCAGGAAATGTTTTTGTAAGGGTATCCATGCTGTGAATCCTTCTGGGAGGAGGGATGTCTCTTGATGCCCCTCTGGTTTAACCAATGCAGGTGAAGAGGTTTGCTTTCACCAAGCACATTGTTCTTTGTACCATTGTATATAAGGGGAAACGATCCCTAAAAAAAAGATCCCTGTGGTTTAACCAATGCAGGTGAAGAGGTTTGCCTTTCACCAAACACTTCGGTCTGTGTAAAATTGTACATAAGGGGAAACGATCCCTAATGAAGTCACTTCACGCATCCTTGAGAAAAACCACAAAAGGAGTCCGTGCTATCGAACAGCGACAGCAGAGAGCTCTGGAGCTCCCCTTACCTTTGTACTGGGGCGTGAACTGCCTCATGGCCAGGGGCAGCGACTCGTAGAAGCTCAGCTCCTGCGACACCAGGGGCTTGCAGACGGTGTGCTCGTCGTAGGTCAGCATGCTGGTGTGGCCGCCCACCTGGTGCACGAAGGGCTGCAGCAGCACGGCAGCCCTGCCCTCGCCCGGGCTCTGCCCCACCATGGTGCCAGCCCCCTCGGCAGCAGCTCCCGGAGCTGGGAAACACCGGGCAGGGCCGGCACGCTGCGCACCCGCTCTGGGGTTTCCCCCACGCTGGGTTTTCCTCCGCCCGGTGAGATCTGCAAAGGAGAGGGAATTAAGGAATGAGGGGAGAAGGGTTACCTGGCAGCCGGGTGGGATGAGGTCTGTCAGTGGCCAGGGGCTGGCAGGGAGCCCCAGCCTGACACAGAGTCCGGGAAAGCCCCGATTTTGATCTGTTGGGGACAAGAAGCGGTCAGAAGAGCTGTGAATTAAAGCAGTGTCATCAAGGCAGCAGGATCAGGGATCCTTTGGACAGATTATTAACACTCTGCACTGAGGCTGTGAATTAAAGCAGTGCCATCAAGGCAGCAGGATCAGGGATCGCTTGGACAGATTATTAACACTCTGCTGTGATGCTGTGGAAAACGCCCAGTTTGTCCCCCAGGCCGTGTTGGGATGGTCCTTGGGGCACTCCCTGAGCTGCAGCGTTGTTTTAAAACCCCTGCAAGCCCCCAGGCAGCCCCTCGCCCTACAGCACTGCGGGCGGGGTGAGCGACAACCTCTGCACCTGCCAAGGAATCCTGAGTTTGGGACATTGCCCGAGTTTAACACCGGAGCAGCAGCAGGAGCATTTCCCTCCCAGGCTGGCAGACACACCCGAGGGCTGTGGATGTGTCAGGGCTCACACCCAGCCATGGATCCATGCTGGATTCCAGGAATTCCTCCTTGATTCTGACAGCAACGAGCCTCGGCTCGAAAGCAGGAAAATCACGGAGCACATCCGTGGTGCAGCCCCAGCAGCAGCACCCACCAACGCCTGCTCCTTCCCCTGTTCCTCACAGGAAACCCATGGGAGGCTCCTGGACATCAGGAACTGAATCCCACGGGCACCAAGGATGACAAAAAGGAGCTGGAGCAGCCTGGCTTCACACCAGAGATGGGCGCTCCACATCCCAGACTCACAGGGATGGGGAAAAAATTATTAAAATCATCATTTGAGGATGGGTCCACGGCAGCGTGGCCCTTTCTGCTGATTGCTCCAGCTTCAGCTTTGCCAGCAGAACGCTGCCCTTGCAAGACCCAGCTCTGCCAGGAGAGCCCTTCCAGGATGTGCTGCCAGCTGAGCAAGCCCACCCCGCCAGCCCCACGGCCAGGGGTGACCGGGACAGCGCTGTCACCCTCCTTGTGCGGTGCCAGGGGACAGCAGAGGGGCGCTGACACCTCCTGGGGGCTCCGGGAGCTTTCCAGGAGGGGCAGGGGCTCTGCGGGAAGGGCTCTCCCCGGAGCCAGCCCGGAGCTGGATCCGCTGGCACACAGCACATTCCCCGCGCCGCGGGAAGGATCCAGAGCTCAGGAGTTGGACCCGATGATCCTCCGGGGTCCCTTCCAGCTCGGGATGTTCTGTGATGCTCAAATCTCCTCCTGCTGGGATTAACCCCCAAGGGAGAAGCGCCTGTTCTGTTTCCCACCCGGAGCAGCGGGACGGCTGAAGGCAGGGACTCTCACCTCCTTTCTCTCCCCCTCAGCGCGGTTTTCCCCTCCCATTATTCCTCTTTGGAGAGAAATTCCCGCTCTACAATTGCCTTCCCAGGCCCCCGAGCCGAGCGATTTTCCAGCCGGGAAGAAAGCGGCTCCTCGGAGCCTTCCCCAGCTTTAATAAAAAGCATTCGGCATTTTGTTAAGTTGTGGCAAATTTTTAAAGGGGATTTTCTGCCTCGGGAGCCGCAGGTTTGTTTTGTGTGGCTTTCCCCCACCCGCCCCCTTCCTCCCATCCTTAAAAAGAAGGAGAAAAGCCAAAAGCAAGCGGATTTGTCATAACACCTCTTAGGAGCAGGGAACAACACGACTTAAATCCTTTCTTGCTTCTGAGACAGTCCAAGGCTCAGACTCAGCTGACACAACCCCCTGACAGCTCTGGCAACCTCAGCATTGCAAAGGGAGTTGGGGAAAAAACATCCACAATTTGATAAAGCTCCCGAATGTTTCTTCTCCCAAGCAAAACTCCGAGCAGGATTTGCAGTAGGAGAAGGAGGTTCTTTTCTGGGAGTTTCTGCTGGGAAGCAGCTCATCCATTCGGAGCAGATAAATGTTCCTGTGAACACTGAGCTCCCCTGAAACAAGACACTGGAAATAAATCACTTCCACTGGCTCAAGGTATCACAAGTGCCAGGAGATATTTACGTCACCAAAAATACACAGAATTACAGATAAATCCAGACCCTCCAAGCAAAACCAGAATCTGTCAGCGTTTTTCCCCCAGCTAAGGGAAAAGCAGCTCAGGTGCTGCAGGTGGAGGTGAGCCAGGAAATGTTGGGGAAGGAGGATATGGAGAATATTCCTCTGAATGGAAGAGAAATATTCCATTCTCCAGGAGAGGGATGGGGCTTTGGAGAGCCCATGGAAGATGTCCCTGCTCCTGGCAGGGCTGGAGCTGGAGGAGTTCTGTCCCAGTGCTGCTCCCCTGGCACTGTCACTGCTCCCAGGCTGGGCCNCGCCCGGGGCTGCGGCTCTGCTGGATCCCGGCCAGCCCGGGGAGCCCGCGGCTGGGAGCCGGGGTGGCCACGGGGCCACCATGGACGTGGTGCCACCACAGGACTCANGAGGAGTTCTGTCCCAGTGCTGCTCCCCTGGCACTGTCACTGCTCCCAGGCTGGGCCAAGTGTCAGAGGAGCTAAACAGGAGGTTTATGTCCAAACGGAGCCAAAAGGAACCAGGCAGATTAAGTTCTCTAATCTGTGAGAGGCATCTACTCCATCCCATCCCATCCCATCCCATCCCATCCCATCCCATCCCATCCCATCCCATCCCATCCCAAGCTGGGCTCGTGTGGCCCCAGGGGAACGCCCAGCCAGGCTGAGCTGGGGGGGCCTCGTGGCAGAAACACGCGGGAATATTAAAATGCAGAATCCCTCTCGAAACGCGAGCTCTGTGCACAGGGCTGTGCCCTCTGTCACCTCTCCCACCACCTCCCTGCTCCCGCAGTGTCCCAGAGCTCCAGCCGGCTCCAGGCCCTGCAGGGGCCGCGGGTTCTTGGCTCATTAAAAGGTGAGAAAAGGCGGCGGCTGCGATNAAGGGAGAAGCGCCTGTTCTGTTTCCCACCCGGAGCAGCGGGACGGCTGAAGGCAGGGACTCTCACCTCCTTTCTCTCCCCCTCAGCGCGGTTTTCCCCTCCCATTATTCCTCTTTGGAGAGAAATTCCCGCTCTACAATTGCCTTCCCAGGCCCCCGAGCCGAGCGATTTTCCAGCCGGGAAGAAAGCGGCTCCTCGGAGCCTTCCCCAGCTTTAATAAAAAGCATTCGGCATTTTGTTAAGTTGTGGCAAATTTTTAAAGGGGATTTTCTGCCTCGGGAGCCGCAGGTTTGTTTTGTGTGGCTTTCCCCCACCCGCCCCCTTCCTCCCATCCTTAAAAAGAAGGAGAAAAGCCAAAAGCAAGCGGATTTGTCATAACACCTCTTAGGAGCAGGGAACAACACGACTTAAATCCTTTCTTGCTTCTGAGACAGTCCAAGGCTCAGACTCAGCTGACACAACCCCCTGACAGCTCTGGCAACCTCAGCATTGCAAAGGGAGTTGGGGAAAAAACATCCACAATTTGATAAAGCTCCCGAATGTTTCTTCTCCCAAGCAAAACTCCGAGCAGGATTTGCAGTAGGAGAAGGAGGTTCTTTTCTGGGAGTTTCTGCTGGGAAGCAGCTCATCCATTCGGAGCAGATAAATGTTCCTGTGAACACTGAGCTCCCCTGAAACAAGACACTGGAAATAAATCACTTCCACTGGCTCAAGGTATCACAAGTGCCAGGAGATATTTACGTCACCAAAAATACACAGAATTACAGATAAATCCAGACCCTCCAAGCAAAACCAGAATCTGTCAGCGTTTTTCCCCCAGCTAAGGGAAAAGCAGCTCAGGTGCTGCAGGTGGAGGTGAGCCAGGAAATGTTGGGGAAGGAGGATATGGAGAATATTCCTCTGAATGGAAGAGAAATATTCCATTCTCCAGGAGAGGGATGGGGCTTTGGAGAGCCCATGGAAGATGTCCCTGCTCCTGGCAGGGCTGGAGCTGGAGGAGTTCTGTCCCAGTGCTGCTCCCCTGGCACTGTCACTGCTCCCAGGCTGGGCCAAGTGTCAGAGGAGCTAAACAGGAGGTTTATGTCCAAACGGAGCCAAAAGGAACCAGGCAGATTAAGTTCTCTAATCTGTGAGAGGCATCTACTCCATCCCATCCCATCCCATCCCATCCCATCCCATCCCATCCCATCCCATCCCATCCCATCCCAAGCTGGGCTCGTGTGGCCCCAGGGGAACGCCCAGCCAGGCTGAGCTGGGGGGGCCTCGTGGCAGAAACACGCGGGAATATTAAAATGCAGAATCCCTCTCGAAACGCGAGCTCTGTGCACAGGGCTGTGCCCTCTGTCACCTCTCCCACCACCTCCCTGCTCCCGCAGTGTCCCAGAGCTCCAGCCGGCTCCAGGCCCTGCAGGGGCCGCGGGTTCTTGGCTCATTAAAAGGTGAGAAAAGGCGGCGGCTGCGATCGGTGCGAGCACCGCGCCCGGGGCTGCGGCTCTGCTGGATCCCGGCCAGCCCGGGGAGCCCGCGGCTGGGAGCCGGGGTGGCCACGGGGCCACCATGGACGTGGTGCCACCACAGGACTCAATACCACCACGGACACGGGGCCACCATGGACACGGTGCCACCACGGACACGGTGCCACCACGGACCCATTGTCGCCACAGACACAGTGCAATTATGGACACGGTGCCACCATCGACGTGGTGCCACCACAGGACTCAATATCATCACGGACACAATGTCACCACAGACCTGGTGCCACCACACCCTGCAGAAAAGGGCACAGGTTCCCTCATCCCCCTGCCCGCTTTCTGCCCTCCACAGCACTTCCCCTCCCCTCCCCTTCCCTCNCTGGAGCTGGAGGAGTTCTGTCCCAGTGCTGCTCCCCTGGCACTGTCACTGCTCCCAGGCTGGGCCAAGTGTCAGAGGAGCTAAACAGGAGGTTTATGTCCAAACGGAGCCAAAAGGAACCAGGCAGATTAAGTTCTCTAATCTGTGAGAGGCATCTACTCCATCCCATCCCATCCCATCCNACGAGCACCATGGCGAACCCAGAGCCACCAGCTCCAGGGTCACTCAGACATTCCCACCAGCCCCAAGTGCTGCTGTCCCTGCTGCTCCCATCCCTTCCCACCAGCCAGAGCCTTGCTGCCATCCCTCCAGAGCCGTGCCCACCCTTGCTGCCACCCCTCCNGGGCTCGTGTGGCCCCAGGGGAACGCCCAGCCAGGCTGAGCTGGGGGGGCCTCGTGGCAGAAACACGCGGGAATATTAAAATGCAGAATCCCTCTCGAAACGCGAGCTCTGTGCACAGGGCTGTGCCCTCTGTCACCTCTCCNCACCCTTGCTGCCACCCCTCCAGAGCCGTGCCGGTCCCTCCCCGTCCCTCCCGGCACTCTCCCAGCGCTCACCTGGCCGTGCCGGGGGCCGCCGGGCGCTGCGGCTCAGCCCCGCCGGTTTCTCGCTGCTTCTCGCTGCGGCTCGGCAGGGAGCACTGAGGGGACTTTTGGGCATGGCCCGACCGCGCCGGAGCTGGCAGGAGCCCGGAATGTCCAGCTGACATTCCAGCGGGGCTGTGCCAGGCTGAAACACCCCGGGCGGGACAGGGAAAGCGCTGCGTGCGAGGGCTGGGAACAGAACGAGAGGAGCCGGCCGTGTGCTCCGTGTCTTGGGAAATCGGCTCTCCAGGAAAACAACCGGGGATTTGTCCATCTGTTTTCCATGGAACTCCCCCCCAGCTCTGCCCCCGCCGCGTTTGTCACCTCCCTGCAGAGCGGGCTGACACTGGGAGAGGGATGGAGCTTCCCAGAGCTCCCGAACCACTGGGAAAATCAGCCCGGGGGGGTGCGGGACAGGGAGGTGACACGGGCCACCAAATCCCCCTTTGTGGCAAAGAAAAGGTGCGGGCAAAGCGGGGGAGGCCGGGGTTTGCCCAAAGCTGGGCAGGAGCTGAGCGGATCAGAGCTCCAGGCTGGAGAGAGAGCGTCAGAGCTCGGGAGCCGTGTGGGGAATGGAAAAGTCCCAGGGCGCTCCCAGCCAGGGCCACGCTGTCCCTGCAGCCACTCAAGGACAGCGTGTGCTCCTTCCCGGCCTGGCCAGCATGTGCCAAGCCCCCTGCACCCCCAAAAGAATGGGATCCACGTGGTTTTTTAGGGAATCACAAGGAACACCCAGCCCGGGCAGCGCCCAGGACAAGGAGGGCACGGTGCCCACTGTCACCCCTAGTCCCCAGCAGGAACTTGAGGAGTTCAGCAGAGCCCTGCCCAGGCCTGGGCACCCCAGGGATGCCATGGGGGAAATGGCAGGGAGGGAAACCTCCCAGCTGGGATAAGGAGTGGTGGATGTGGAAATTCCCACTAACTGGAGAGGGGAAGCCAGGCTCAGGACGAGCAGAGGGATCGAATTGGTGGGGGCAGAGGCTGAGATTAAAGACAAGGATGAAAGAAAGACCCAGATTCCCAAGGCCTGACTTCACTCTGCTTCATGCTGGAATCTGAGTTCAGGAAAGCACTTTTTTATCTTTTTTTTTTTTTTTTTAATAAGGTTGGTTTCTGAAGGAGAAAAAGCTGATCTGAGCACTCTGCACAGCCAGACGTGGGGTTTCTGCTTCCTTCATCTCCTGTCCCCCGAGTCCAGCCGAGTTTCCTCCTCCTCCAGGGAAGGGCAGGGCTCCAGCCCAGCAGGTCCCGACAGCCCTGCCCTCCTTTGTGCCTCACCTGCTGCAGCCCCGGCTCCCAAAGCCCCAAAGAGCAGCCAGGCCAGGCTGCCACGACCCCAAACGTGCCAGGATTTCGATCCCACCGTGCCAGGCTGGGAGGGAGCGGCCAGGCTCATGCGGGGGGTCCCCGGGGCTCAGTCAGAGGCAGGACCGAGTGCCCAGGTGTGCCCTGGGATAATGGGGAGCCCAGCACAGCCCCCTGGCAGAGCACACCTGGCAGTGCTCACCTGGCAGTGCTCACCTGGCAGAGCACACCTGGCAGTGCCCCCTGGCAGAGCTCACCTGGCAGTGCTCACCTGGCAGTGCTCACCTGGCAGAGCACACCTGGCAGTGCTCACCTGGCAGAGCCCCCCTGGCAGTGCTCACCTGGCAGTGCCCCCTGGCAGTGATCACCTGGCAGTGCCCAAGTCCCATCCTGGCAGTGCTCACCTGGCAGAGCCCCCCTGGCAGTGCTCACCTGGCAGTGCTCACCTGGCAGTGCTCACCTGGCAGAGCACACCTGGCAGTGCCCCCTGGCAGAGCTCACCTGGCAGTGCTCACCTGGCAGTGCTCACCTGGCAGAGCCCCCCTGGCAGTGCTCACCTGGCAGTGCCCCCTGGCAGTGATCACCTGGCAGTGCCCAAGTCCCATCCTGGCAGTGCTCACCTGGCAGAGCCCCCCTGGCAGTGCTCACCTGGCAGTGCTCACCTGGCAGTGCTCACCTGGCAGAGCACACCTGGCAGTGCCCCCTGGCAGAGCTCACCTGGCAGTGCTCACCTGGCAGTGCTCACCTGGCAGAGCCCCCCTGGCAGTGCTCACCTGGCAGTGCCCCCTGGCAGTGATCACCTGGCAGTGCCCAAGTCCCATCCTGGCAGTGCTCACCTGGCAGAGCCCCCCTGGCAGTGCTCACCTGGCAGTGCTCACCTGGCAGTGCTCACCTGGCGGAGCACACCTGGCAGTGCCCCCTGGCAGAGCTCACCTGGCAGTGCTCACCTGGCAGTGCTCACCTGGCGGAGCACACCTGGCAGTGCTCACCTGGCAGAGCCCCCCTGGCAGTGCTCACCTGGCAGTGCTCACCTGGCAGAGCCCCCCTGGCAGAGCCCCCCTCGCTTCCTGCGGGGTCTCCCGCCTTTCGTTCATTCCGTGCCGGGAATGCCGGAGCCGTGTCCCGGCTGGAGCGGGAGCACCGCGGGGTCGGGCAGAGGTAATTAGGTAATTAAGGAGCCTCTGCTAACGAGCGGAGCACTCCGAGGGGAGAGAACATTGCCTCGGATTAAAGCTGTGCTAATTAGGAACTCATTACCAGTTCCCACCCTGGCCACCCCCGCCCCGAAGCCGTCCGGGTGCGGGGACCGCAGCCCCCGGACTCATCCCGGTGTTCCCCGGGCAGGTCCGGGCGTTCTCCCCGCTCCCAGGGACATCACCGGAGACCCCGCGGTCCTCCCGCTGGGTGAGGGGCTGGGGAACGCGGGGTCCCGGAGCCCACTCCCTGCCCTGGGCGAGAGCAGCTCAAAGGCAGCGCTCTCCTCTCCTGCCTCGGAGAGCTCAGACCCCGCGGGGTTTGCACCAGAGCCCAGCCCAAGGTGCTGGGCAGGCCTGGCCCCGTGGGGGAGCCTCGGGGGTGGGGACAGGGCTTGGACACAGCGAGGGACCCCCAAAGCCCCCCTGCAACACCCCCAGTCCTTAGAGCTGGGTGGAATCCTGGAAAAGGATGGATGGATGGATGGATGGATGGATGGATGGATGGATGGATGGATGGATGGATGGATGGATGGATGGATGGATGGATGGATGGATGGATGGATGGATGGATGGGTGGATGGAGCCATGGATGGAGCCATGGATGGAGCCATGGATGGATGGAGCCATGGATGGAGCCATGGATGGAGCTGTGGATGGATGGTGCCATGCTGGAGGGAGGCAGCCCTCACTCCCTGGCTGTGCCTGTCCCTCCCCAGCCCCCCTGGACCTTCCCAGCAGAACTGGCCCCGTGCCCATAGCAGGGTGCAGCATCAGCTGTGGTGTCAGCAGTAGGAGAAACACCCCCTGGGCAGGGCTTTACATGGCAGCAGGGAAGGAGAAAATCAAGAGCTGCTTTCGTTTCAGAGCCCTGGTTTGGCCACGTTTGCCTCCCTGGCAGGGAGGGGACACAGCAGCTCCATCGGAGAAGTTATTTATAGAAATGTGGTTAATTATAGAAATTTACTTTGCAAGAAATTGGGTAAGAGCCCTCAGCAGCTGTGGCTGGCAGTGGGGGCTGGGAGGGGAGCAGGGCAGAACCTGCTTTTCCCAGGAAAACTGCTGGAATTCCCAGCCCGGTCTGACATGGAACGGGGCCGTGTGCCCTGGAGAGACGGGACTGGGGACAGGGTGAGGGTGACAGTCACAGCCACCATCAGACAGCAACACCCCTGGCACACGCAGTGGCTCCAGACAGCACCACTTCCTAACGGGGACCTGACTCCAGCTGAACTCAGCACCCCCAGGAACGGGGGCCTGGCGAGGGCAGCCCTGCACCGATTCCCCTCCTTCCGCTCCCAACTCTCAGCAACAGCTGCAGCCGCAGAGGAGGCAGCTCCTGCTGGCCACCGAGCCGCCCCCTCCCCGTGCCACTGGAAATCCCCTTGGCCACCCAGAGCCACAGATGAATCAATCCGAACGTGAGTCACCCCTTCCCACAGAAGCCACTCCTGCCACACCCAGAACTTGGGAGAAGCTGGAACTCGAGCTGATCCAAGCAAAAGCACTTAGGGCAGTCTGTGATGTCTCAGCACAAATAAAAGTAGTAAATTATTGGTAATAAATTTATTTTTGATATTGTTTTCTTTTACAGAGCTAAATGGAACATAGAAACAGCACCAAGCCATTGAAGTTTGTTCTACAAAACCAGGTTTAATACAAAAGGATGACAGCAATGCCTGACTTTGCACTTCTGGATGGTTAAAAAAGCTCACCCAAACCCCACCAAGAGTTTAAAAAGGTTTAAGAACAGAGGCACCGGTGTTTGAGAGAATTTCTCTGGCAGCAGTGATGATCTTGGGAAGAATCAAGGTTGCCTTTATTCCCTACTTATTACAGTGCAAGGGCTGGTCCTTGCCTCGAGGAGCTATTGAGTCTCCTGCCCAAACACCCACACCCAAACACTTGGGGTCAGAGCCACCTCCAGGCAGGATACTCCCCGTTCAATGGGAAAGCTCTCCTGGTTTTTCTCCTGGAGAGCTCTGCTCCATCCCATGGAGTCTCCTGGTGCCAGGGGAAGGCCCCACGTGGGGAGAGGGGCAGACCCTGCCAGGTGAGCAGGCACAAGGAGCACACCTGGAGTGGCAGCACCTGCCCAGGGCTGTGCCCTCGGGGTGCCCAGAGCCCGGGACAGGAGCAATCTGAGCATCCAGCCCAGGAGATCCTCAAGGACAGCAACAGCCAGGGGCTGCAGGGCTGAATCTCTGCTGGCTTCACTCTGCAGCTTCTGCTGCCCGAGGCCAGCAGAGGATTTGGGCCCTGCAGCCTCAGGCAGAGCAGGGCAGCAGCTCCTCAGCCACACACTGGTGCCATTTCCTGGCAAACAAAGCTCCCCTCGCTGGCCAGGAACAGAAGCTGAAGTAACCAAGTGATTGCAGACACGAGACACGGTGCAGCAGGGCTGGGACAGAGCCAGGCTGCTCCTGGGACCCTCTGGGGGCTGCAGGAACAGCCCCAGCCCCAGAGCTGGCAGCCCTGCTGGGACAAGAACACAGACACTGCAGCTGCCCAGCTCAGACACGGCCACTGAGCGCCCAGAGCTCTCCCTCAGCTGCTCTGTAACAGCCACGGAGCTCTCCTGGGCTGCAGCCACAGCAAAGAGCCTTTAGAAGCTTCCTAAACCCTTTATTTTCCACCCTAATTAACCCCACCCCGCGCCCCCATAAAATAATAAAGCACACAGACAGCAGACTTAGAAGTGTTAACAGGGTCACAAACTGTCCTCCACCACCCCCAGCCCAGCCCAAACCACCAAGGCACGTCAGGCTCCCCCCTCTCTCCAGGCCTGCCTTCACCCAATTCCCCCTTCTCCCCAATTTTGGATGGATGAAGCCAACACAAAACATTTTCCTGGCTGGGAAGCAGCAAGTGCTTCCTCACTGTCTTTGCACTGATTAAAAACAAACACAAACAAAGACACGCCTGCACTGCCACCCTAATGTTTCCATGGGAAATGTTATTTTTTCAGCACATTACCTGATGGACTCTGCCACCAGTTGGCTTTTGCAGAACTGAGGTGAAATTTTGCACCCCCCCAGGGCTCTGGCAGAGCCCCCCCAGCCCTGGAGAGAGGGNCTCTCAGCAACAGCTGCAGCCGCAGAGGAGGCAGCTCCTGCTGGCCACCGAGCCGCCCCCTCCCCGTGCCACTGGAAATCCCCTTGGCCACCCAGAGCCACAGATGAATCAATCCGAACGTGAGTCACCCCTTCCCACAGAAGCCACTCCTGCCACACCCAGAACTTGGGAGAAGCTGGAACTCGAGCTGATCCAAGCAAAAGCACTTAGGGCAGTCTGTGATGTCTCAGCACAAATAAAAGTAGTAAATTATTGGTAATAAATTTATTTTTGATATTGTTTTCTTTTACAGAGCTAAATGGAACATAGAAACAGCACCAAGCCATTGAAGTTTGTTCTACAAAACCAGGTTTAATACAAAAGGATGACAGCAATGCCTGACTTTGCACTTCTGGATGGTTAAAAAAGCTCACCCAAACCCCACCAAGAGTTTAAAAAGGTTTAAGAACAGAGGCACCGGTGTTTGAGAGAATTTCTCTGGCAGCAGTGATGATCTTGGGAAGAATCAAGGTTGCCTTTATTCCCTACTTATTACAGTGCAAGGGCTGGTCCTTGCCTCGAGGAGCTATTGAGTCTCCTGCCCAAACACCCACACCCAAACACTTGGGGTCAGAGCCACCTCCAGGCAGGATATTCCCCGTTCAATGGGAAAGCTCTCCCGGTTTTGCTCCTGGAGAGCTCTGCTCCATCCCATGGAGTCTCCTGGTGCCAGGGGAAGGCCCCACGTGGGGAGAGGGGCAGACCCTGCCAGGTGAGCAGGCA
This sequence comes from Sitta europaea, assembly GCA_013400255.1. NCBI lineage: Eukaryota > Metazoa > Chordata > Aves > Passeriformes > Sittidae > Sitta > Sitta europaea. Next base: position 98,622 of record VXBS01002690.1, read on the forward strand.
CAAGGAGCACACCTGGAGTGGCAGCACCTGCCCAGGGCTGTGCCCTCGGGGTGCCCAGAGCCCGGGACAGGAGCAATCTGAGCATCCAGCCCAGGAGATCCTCAAGGACAGCAACAGCCAGGGGCTGCAGGGCTGAATCTCTGCTGGCTTCACTCTGCAGCTTCTGCTGCCCGAGGCCAGCAGAGGATTTGGGCCCTGCAGCCTCAGGCAGAGCAGGGCAGCAGCTCCTCAGCCACACACTGGTGCCATTTCCTGGCAAACAAAGCTCCCCTCGCTGGCCAGGAACAGAAGCTGAAGTAACCAAGTGATTGCAGACACGAGACACGGTGCAGCAGGGCTGGGACAGAGCCAGGCTGCTCCTGGGACCCTCTGGGGGCTGCAGGAACAGCCCCAGCCCCAGAGCTGGCAGCCCTGCTGGGACAAGAACACAGACACTGCAGCTGCCCAGCTCAGACACGGCCACTGAGCGCCCAGAGCTCTCCCTCAGCTGCTCTGTAACAGCCACGGAGCTCTCCTGGGCTGCAGCCACAGCAAAGAGCCTTTAGAAGCTTCCTAAACCCTTTATTTTCCACCCTAATTAACCCCACCCCGCGCCCCCATAAAATAATAAAGCACACAGACAGCAGACTTAGAAGTGTTAACAGGGTCACAAACTGTCCTCCACCACCCCCAGCCCAGCCCAAACCACCAAGGCACGTCAGGCTCCCCCCTCTCTCCAGGCCTGCCTTCACCCAATTCCCCCTTCTCCCCAATTTTGGATGGATGAAGCCAACACAAAACATTTTCCTGGCTGGGAAGCAGCAAGTGCTTCCTCACTGTCTTTGCACTGATTAAAAACAAACACAAACAAAGACACGCCTGCACTGCCACCCTAATGTTTCCATGGGAAATGTTATTTTTTCAGCACATTCCCTGATGGACTCTGCCACCAGTTGGCTTTTGCAGAACTGAGGTGAAATTTTGCACCCCCCCAGGGCTCTGGCAGAGCCCCCCCAGCCCTGGAGAGAGGGGGGTGCACTTATTCTTTGTAGATTGTTGTTTGCTTGCCACGGGAGCCAGGTCTCTGTGGAAGGCTCACTTTGGTGCAATTCCAGCTTCCCACCAGCTCAAGCCCATCTTCTTTCCAAGCCAGTATTGCCCTGAACGTGTGTGGGGTTTGATTTTTGTTTTTTTTTTTTGGAGAGTTTCAGCAGTGAGAGCAAACAGAGCCAGGCAACCCCCAGCCCTGGGGCCAGGCCCTGCTCCTCCCACCACCAGGGAGGGGCCTGAGCCCTGCACAGGGTCCGTGTGCCCCCGGATCTGCTGCTCCTCCTGCTGCCCTCAGTGCTCCGAGTCTGACAGGTAGGAGGGCTGAGTCCACCTCCACACCAGCATGTCCTCCCCTGCCACCCGGTGGGATTCTGTCTGGATCCGGGACTCGTTGGAGGCCAGGAAATCCACGGCTCTCTCCCACACCCGCTTCATCTTTTTTCTGCAAGGAACAGCAAGAAAAGAAATGAGGATCCCCAGCTGGTTGTGCTTCCTTGCCTTAGGCAACTGTGCCTCTTGTTCTCTGGGCAGGCAGAAAAGGGCATCAAACAAAGCCTGGTTTAGAGATTTCAGGCCAGGGCATGGCCACAGGAATCCTGCCTGGGGGGAAGATGAGAGGCTCTGTCAGTGCCCTGAATTTCTGCCTCAATTTGTCCTCGATGAGCAAATGGTCCTCCCCTGTCCTGCACTCAGAGATCTCAGCCAGGGGGAGACCCTGGTGTTCACCCAGCTTTGGAGCCAGCAGTTCTGAGCTTCTCACACCCAGGCATGGCTCAAACAGCTGCAGTCATCCCTTGCAGGAAAAGGAATCCTGTGCCTGATACAGAGGGAGGATGTTTAACACTTCACAGGAGGACAAAGCAGCTCCACTTAACCAAGACACAAGAAATAACCCTGCAGAAATGGAGGAAAGCACCAGGATCCAACCCTGCAGCCCACCACCCACAGAGCAAGGACCTCGACCTCAATTCCTGTCTGAGAAACCCCAAACCCAGCCTGAGAAACCCCAAATCCAGCCTGAGAAAGAACCAAACCCAGCCTGAGAAACCCCAAACCCAGCCTGAGAAAAGCCCCAAACCCAACCTGAGAAAAGCCCCAAACCCAACCTGAGAACACAACCTGTGCCACAACACACCCATGGCACTGCACAGGTGACAACACACTCACACCTGAGCTATGCTCAAGCCTGAATTTTTTTGGGTTTTTGAAATATTTATTCTGGAGGAAGTTTATGCCCAAAATGCATGGGGTTTCTGGGTTAGTTATAATAGGGCATTTTTCCTGTTCATTTTTAGTTAAGTTTACACTGGTTTTTATTCAAGTAAAATTCTGTGATCTATTTGTTACCTTAGAAACACATTTTGTCCCCATATGTCTTGATGGGATTAATGTGCACTGTGCACCAGTGTTAACTAAAGTTGCACATTTTTGTGGTTTTGATGTGCTAGGTTAATGAATTTATATAATTTAAAAAACACCATTTACTTTAGCTTCCTCTTGGCTAGAGGCAGGGCCTATTTAAGCTTGGTTATTTTATTTTTTTGGGGGGGTAACTGGAGTTATTTCCTTTTTGCTGGAATTGGAGTTATTTCTTTTTTTTGGTGGAACTTGCTTTCGCACGATTCAAATACTTGCTGGGCTAGAGCAGTAGTAGATCTTTTATGGGTTTTTTTTTAAACTCTGCATTTTAGAGCTGTGCTGAATGCCCTCCTACTGCCTCCTGGGTGCCCAGCACCAGCTCACCTGCTCTGAGGAGGGATCAGGCTGTCCCGGACGTGGAAGATGCCAACGTAGGGGTAACGCTCCAAATTCCGCTCCCATTCCTTGTAGTGGTCCTTGACAACAGCTGGAGCACAGGAGGACACAAGAGTGAGGGCTGCAGCCTGCAGGCAGCAGAGCAGGGCTCCCTGTGCTCCCACAGCTCCTACCTATGATCTTCTTCACCATCTCATACATGGCTTGTTCCTCCTCCTCCATCTTCCGCCAGCGATAGCGCAGGTAGATCAGGATCCCCCAGAGGGTTATCAGACCTAGCAGGAGAAAACCAAAAGGGGGTCAGGCACTGACAGCTGGGCCCTTGCTGGGTTTGGACTTGCAGTTTTAGATTTGCTGGAACTGTTTTAGTTCTGACACTGTGAGCCAGACCTGCTTGGAAGTGAATCCCAGTGATTCCTTTTCATCCCCAGAGCAGCTGCACCCTAAAAATCCCTTCAATGCTGCCCCCCTGCAGCACAGGATCCCCCACAGGGTTATCAGACCTAGGAGAATAAAACCAAAAGGGATCCAGGGACTGAGAGCTGTGCACTTGCTGGATGCAGTTTTAGTTCTGACACTGTGAGCCAGACCTGCTTGGAAGTGAATTTCAGTGATTCCTTTTGTTCCCCAAAGCAGCTGCACCCCAAAAACCCCTCAGTGCTGCCCCCCCTGCAGCACAGGATCTCCCACAGGGTTATCAGACCTAGGAGAAGAAAACCAAAGTTTTAATTCCTGACACTGTGAGCCTGGAAGTGAATCTCAGTGATTTTTTTCATCCCCAGGGCAGCTGCACCCCAAAAACCCCTCAGTGGTGCCCCCCCTGCAGCACAGGAGCACCTGTGGATGTGGGATCCTGTCTCAACCCATAGAGCTGCCCTCAAAGAAACCTAAAGAAATTAAACTAAAGAAACCTCAGCACAACCACAGGGCCCCAGCTCTGCAAATCCCAGAGGAGGCTTTGCCAGAGGCCTCCCCCCCAAGGATCACTCTGGAAAACTGTCAGGTTTCACTGCTCCATGGAGAGCTGCTGGAAATAAAGCCTGGGGCTCCAGTGGCAGCCCAAAATGCAGGAGATTTGTATGGCAGGTTTAGCACTGCCAATGGCCCCAGCAGGACTTCAGTGTCTGCAATAACCAGAAGTGTCCCTTGTCACCCCCTCCCTGTCAGGCTGGATTAGAAACTCCTGCAGTCACACAGCCCTCGTTATCACCTCGCTGGGCAAAACCCCTGTCTCAGCTGAGGCGTGACAGACTATTCCAATAAAACCTCCAGCCCTGAAATGCTACAAGTCATTATTAAAGAGGCTGGAGGACTTGGGAGCTTAGAGCAAGAAAAAAAGAAAAACTGACTCCTTAAGGTAAGTTAACACACTTATTCTGCAGCCCATAATAATGGGCACTTGAGGAATACCCAGAGAGCTCATCAGCTGCCTGATTTAAAGCAACTTTTAAGCACTCACAGCACAAGAGGAGGGCTGTGGGTCTCCTGTGCTGCCAGAACAAAGGTTAATTAGACATTAACTCATCAGCAGATTTATTTCACCTCTGGTAGGCATTTCCTATGGCTGAGGAATGTGTGATCACAGGGTTTCAGCCCTGCAGCTGAGCCCCAAGAGCCACTTACTCCAGAAGAAGAGGCACAGGTTCATGATGGCCGTGACCACGGCCCGGCGGAAGCGGCAGCCCAGCCCCATCTGGGGGTTGGCAGATTCCAGGCAGAACACTTCCTCCACGCTGGAAACAGGCTCTGACAGGTCCCTGCCTTTCAACCTGATGGGAAGAGACAGAAAATCTCACTGAAGAGAGCAGGCTGCCACAGCAGTCTGTAATCAAGGCCGGGAGAACAACCAGGCTGCGGATGCAGGAAATGCCCCCACAGCCAGGCAGAGCCTCCTGCCACAGCACTGGGGACTGGCTGCTCAGGCAGGGAGGGATGTGGCTCCAGGAAGGCAGTGGGGCTGCAGCTCCCACTGGCACACTGAGGATCCCTGCACTGCCTCTCTGCCAGCCCCTCTCAGCGGGCACAAGATGAAACTCGGAATTGGATTCCCAGCATGGAGATGGAAACGTTCCCTGAGGCAGAGTCACTGCTCAGCCCTGGCAGTGGGAGCTGGGGGACCCAGGCTGGGAGCAGGAGCTGCTCAAAGAGTGCCAGAGCACCAGCCCTGAGCCCTGCAGAGCCCTCAGTGCCCCCCCTGCAGCACTGCTGCTCCCAAACCCAGGCTTGCTCCACACTGAGCCATTCCCAGAGCTCACAGGCATCAGGGGATCCAAGGGACAGCCAGCAGATCCAGGACCAAAGGGATCTGCTTTTGTAATTTTCTTTAATCTGTATTTTTTAAGCTTCTAATTATGAACAGCCCATCAGATAAAGAGGTTTATCAATTTACAGCTGCTCAGCTCACAAACTGAACCCTGGTCCTGGGTTCTGCAGGAGCTGTTGTTTCCCACCCCCTTGTTTTATTTACAACCCAAATTCCAGGGAAATATTTTTAAAATGCAGCAGAATCAGCCAGTGCAAAGCTCATTTTCACTCCTGCCTCTCAGACTAGCAAGTAAAAAGTAATCTCATGTAGCTAAAAATGCCAGGGGCAGGGTTTTGGGGACGCTGCCACGCCAGCTCTGGGGAAGCAGAGCTGTTTGGGGACCAGCCAGCAGAGCTGCTAATTAACAAAACAAAAAGTGGGAGGATATTGTATCCCACAGCTTCTGACTGGAAATGTGCTGGAGTATAAAAATACAAAATTTGAGAACTCAGCATCCCAACCCACCACCAAATCCAGCCCTGCCCCTAAGGAAGCCGTGCCCCGTCCTGGGAATTTGCCCACCCCAGGAATCAAAGCAGCAGATGCTGTCTGATCTGTGGATCACAGCAGCAGATGCAGGAATATTTAAGAGCAAATGGAGCAGTGGGAATTTCCAACAAGCCTTGCCCACCAACCCCAGCACCACAACTGCTGCAATTCACTTAATCAGAGACACATTTAGCAACGTGAAAATGCAAACAACTGTTAAGGCTTTAGAGTTAGAGCAGACTGGAGGTAGCCCACGCTTCCCAGAGGAAGGTGAGGATGGCTGCTGACTCTGGATAACACTCTTTCTGTAGGTTATGGGCTGGATATTGTGGTTTTTCCTTAAAAACTCACTACTGCTGTTCTTTCTGATGGTTGGAGCCTGCTGGCTGAGAAATGCCCCCTCAGTGACCCACCAGCACCCCCAGTCAGTCAGACCAGACACTCAGGAGGAATTTCTCCTTGAAAAGCTGGTCAGGCACTGGCAGGGGCTGCCCAGGGAAGGGGTGGAATTCCCACCCCTGAAGTGTTCAGTTGGATGTGACACAGCTCTGGAAGGGTTGTCCAGGTTGGACTTGGTGATGCCAGAAGGATTTTCCAGCCTCAGAAATCCTGGGATTCACTGTGCTCTGCCAGAGACACAACTGACACTGCAGATATCATTCCACATGCCTTTCCCTCTCCTGCTCCTCAGGGTTTGCTCCAGAGGATCCCAAAGTGTGGGTGACCCACTGCACAGAGGGCTGTGCTGGCCAATGAACCCTCTGGTCTAAGGCTGCAGCTCCAGAAATGTTCTGGAGAGGTTATCCTGGGAAAAGTGACCATGTGGGCAAGTTAGGGCAGAGCTGTAGGCACAGGACCATGGGAAGGACACCAGGACCACTCCAGAGGAGGCACAACACAACCACAGATGGCCACAAGCAGTCCTGGCCTCCCACATCCCCCTCACCTGCAACACAGCCCTGGGCACACTCCTGGGCTGGGGACTCCTGAGGGAGCTCAGTTCCTGCCCTGCTGCAGGGCTGTCCTTTTCCTTTGGAAGTTTGCCCAGCAAGCCCTGCCACAGCCAATCCCAGCCTGTCTGCTGCAGCCTAACGAGCTCTGGGAGCTAAAGGGCACCACTGACCCTGTCAAATTCCACCCCAAGCAACACCCAGATCCCCAGCTTTGACACAGTGGGCTCCTGCTCACCCAGTTCCCAAATCCCTGTGGCTGTTCAGTATCAGATCCCTAACTTTGACCCAGAAGGTTTCTGCTCACTCAATTCCCAAATCCCTGCTGCTGTTCAGTACCAGCAAATCCCAAACTTTGACACAGAAGGTTTCTGCTCACTCAAATCCCAAATCCCTGTGGTTGTTCAGCATCAGCAGATCCCTAACTTTGATAACAGTGGGCTCCTGCTCACCCAATTCCCAAATCCCTGCTGCTGTTCAGTATCAGCAGATCCCCAACTCTGACCCAGAAGGTTTCTGTTCATCCAATTCCCAAATCCCTGTGGCTGTTCAGTATCAGATCCCCAAATTTGTCTCAGAAGGTTTCTGCTCACTCAATTCCCAAATCCCTGTGGCTGTTCAGTACCAGCAAATCCCAAACTTTGACACAGAAGGTTTCTGCTCACCGAATTCCCAAATCCTTGTTGCTGTTCAGTATCCAGTGCAGGGCAGCTTCAAACTTCTTTGAGGAACTGCCAGTTACATTCTGTGCAAAGGAAGCCATAAGAAGATTAGCCCTCTGTTCATTTAAAATACTGACCAACATGATTTCATTACAGCAGGGGGGAGAATTCATTCCACAGGGGCTGTCCCCAGGTTAATTCTTATCAGGATTCTGCAAACTGGAAGGAGGAGAACTAAGCCTGAAGGTCTGCCTGGCCAAAAGTCTTCTGGCTGGGGAGATGATGCATGAAGCACACTGTGAAATAACACCATCCCAGACTGTTAGGGCTAACCACTAAATACAACATAATCTTACTGACAGGTTACCAGGAAAGAAATGGAATGCTGGATCAGAGCAGTCTGTCTCCTGACACTCTGCAGGAGAGAAAAATCCTTCTTCTGCCCAGCCCTCAATCCAGGGAAATTTCTGGTTTCACAAGACTGATGGCTCCAGTGAAACAACAAACCATTAAGATTTACAGGGGGTGAATCAGAGATGGAAGAGAAAATGATTTTCAAAAGAACTGCTGAGAACAGGACTGGCCAAAGGGGAAGTGAGAGATATGGGAGAAAAATCAAAGCAGGATGAGGAAGCAAAATGGATGGTGAATTTTTTAGTGTCTATTATTTATTGCTTTGTAAGAGACTAAGCACTGGGTTATAACAAAGCTGCTCAGAGCCCACTCACCAGCACGTGATCCTTCACCTCACTAACCCAAATGCATTTGCTTTTTAAGTTCTCAGGGTTTCCACATTCAAAATTACCTGGTAAGAAAAGTCAAACAGAAAAATTCATGTTTATAAAAAAGCCCTTCAACAGCTCAGAACCAGGCTCTGAATGTACACCAAGAAATGCTCTCCTTCCCTATCAGCCCCAGCCCTCAGCAAAATGATTCCAGGGTGAGATTTATATTGCAGGCAGATCAGATTATGACTATTAATAAAATACTCAGCCACTGCACCGAGGTTGGATAAGGGCAATCAAACCTCTCACTTCAGAGCTGCTGCTGGATAAGGGCAATCAAAGCTGACACTTCAGAGCTGCTGAACACACAATGAGGGGGAAAGCATTGCTCCTGCCCCTTGCAGAGCACAGAACCACAGCTGCCACCAGGTATCAGGTGTGGAGCTAATGATTAGTGTTCAGAATGCCTCTGAGGAGCTGAAATCACAGCTCTGCCTCTAACCCAGGCAGAGAAATGCTGGCAAGGCACTAAAGCCTCTAAATCTTGCCTCACCAAGTTGACTAAACAAATGTGCTAAGTAAATCTGGTGGAAATCTGAAGTCAGATTTGAAAAGATTTAGGAGTTCTGTGCAGCTTCAGTATCCAAAGGCTTCAGCCTTGAGGTCTGAAATGCAGAAAATGGAAGTGAAACCCTTTTACTGATTACCACGGCTGTGAATCTTGCTGAACAAGCCCCTGCTCGTACAGTGAATTTCCAACAACCTACTCCATCCCAAAATATCAGTGATGGGATGGATTTACTCCTGGAGTAGGGACTGTGCTGGGCCAGCCCCTCATCTCAGAGAGCCTGTCCCACTCTGTGGTGAGGAAAAGGAGAGGCTCTCACCCATCTGCCACCATGTTTCAGCAGAAATGACAATTTCTTAGGTCACTTTGTGTGTAAGAACACATCAGCTTACACTCCTGCCTCTATCTTGAAGACAATTTCAAGCTGTTGGTAGAAAAGAATAACAAACCCAACCAATCCTACCTGAAACTCCCTGAAACTCCCAACACTTCAAGTACAAACAAGGCCCACTCAGCCAGGCAGGGTGACAGGAGTGCAGTAGCCAAGCACCATTCAGAATGAAAATAAACCCCCCTTTCCCTGTTTTCCTACTCCCTGCCTGCCTCAGAATCCTCAAAGGGAGCTGCCTGTTCCCTAAAGCCCTCCAGAGGAGGGAGAGGCAGCTCCTGCAGGCTCAGCAGGGTGGGGCTCTGGCACTCACCTGCCTGCAGGGACAGGTAACTGTAGAGCTCCTGCAGCATGGCCATGGTCACGTCCTTGTGCTTGGCCTGGCAGAACTGCAGGACACAGACAGGGACACACATCAGCCTGGGGACACTGGGAGGGCAGCTCCAACAGCAGGCAGATCCACAGCACTGGGGTCTGGCTCAGTCCTGCACCACCAGCTCCAACCAACTCTCCTGGGTTCCAGGCACAAGTGACCCTGAGCACCTTCTGGAGGTCCCTGTGAGTTTTAAGGTCCCTTCCAGCCCAAAGCAGTCTGGGATTCTAGAAAGTGCCACCAACCCAGAGCCCAGCCTGCAGCACGAGCCTTGGACCCACCACAAATGGATCCATCACCTGCAGAACTCAGAATCCAACAGGAACCCTTCTCCCTCCTACTTAGGGAATGTTTGGGTTGGAAGGGACCTTTAAAGCTCTCCCAGTTCCACCCCTTGACTCCTTCCCCCAGCCCAGGGTGCTCCAAGCCCTGTCCAAGCTGGCCTTGGGCACTCCCAGGGATGGAGCAGCCACAGCTGCTCTGGGAATTCCATCCCAGCCCCTCCCCACCCTCCCAGGGAAGGATTTATTCCCAATATCCCATCCAAACCAGCACTTGGAATCCTGGAATGGTTTGGGTTGGAAGGGAGCATCCCACCCCATTCCAGGGACACCTCCCACTATCCCAGGGTGTCATTTTATTCCTTATCCAACCCAGCCCTGGGCACTTCCAGGGATNCCCAGTTCCACCCCTTGACTCCTTCCCCCAGCCCAGGGTGCTCCAAGCCCTGTCCAAGCTGGCCTTGGGCACTCCCAGGGATGGAGCAGCCACAGCTGCTCTGGGAATTCCATCCCAGCCCCTCCCCACCCTCCCAGGGAAGGATTTATTCCCAATATCCCATCCAAACCAGCACTTGGAATCCTGGAATGGTTTGGGTTGGAAGGGAGCATCCCACCCCATTCCAGGGACACCTCCCACTATCCCAGGGTGTCATTTTATTCCTTATCCAACCCAGCCCTGGGCACTTCCAGGGATGAGGCAGCCCCAGCTTTCCCAAAAATCCATCCTGGCACAGGGAGCAGGGCTGTGCAGGCACTCCACAGTGGAACTCAGGGAATTAGCTGGATTAAATCTTGCACTGTTAAAGCTGAAAACAGCTTTATTGCAAACCAATACCACTGCTGGTACAACTGTTAAAAAGAAATTGATTCACATAATTGGGAATTTAAATTTTTATCTTTCAGAGTCTCATACACACTCGTAACTTAATCTGGCCCATTAATTCCAACTCATCAAGTCTCAATTTTTCTGTAAAACGACAGAACTCATCATTTTACAGTGATACTGTTACGGGTGGAATAGAATACCTGGAATAATCACTGTTCTGTGAGAGCTCACAAGACTGAGGATGGATAAATAAATAAATGCTTACATCATCCGTGCTTTTGTCACAATCCACAGGCAAGAGATTAACTAGGAGAGAGAAGAGGCTGAGTTAGCTGGCTGCAAACAAGAGCTTTGAGCAAGAAAATCATTATCTTTTTAAAAGCAGGCTCAACTTAAAGCCTGGTTCTGCTGTTGTTCATCTCCCCCTGGCAGCACCTGGAGATGCCAAGAGCCCCTCCAGGAAAAACACATACATGATGGGGCTGATGAATGTGGTCAGCTGGGGAGGGAAAACTGCCTGTTTGAGAAGCTTCACACTGATCTTTACCCTCCAGTGCTGCCTCTTGCTGCCCACCAGGGCCACCTGGAATATCCCAGCACAGCCAGGGAGGGAAATGAGCCCTCCTGCAGCTCATTTCTGGGCTCTGCAGGGCTGGACCAGCTCCCAGCACCTGTGGCAGCCCCAGCACAATTCACACCTGGGCAGCAGTGCTGGACAGCTGAAATGGGACAACCTAGTGACAAGGGGCAGGTTTATCTGGGCTTTGGGAACCCAGCAGCTTTCCCAGCCTGCACCAAGGGCACAGCATGCCCAGCACCTTCCAAAACAGCCCCCAAACCCTTCCTCATTCAGCTCAAAGCCTGAAATATCCCCATTTCCAACTGTTCCAGCTGGGGAACTGTGCTTTAAAAACCAGCTGCTGGGGAAAACCCTTCTCATTTCTCACTGGAGAGAGAGACACCCTCTGCCACACCTGAAGTGCTGAATTTATCTGCTGCACTTCTCCCTTGGACAGCATAAAGGCTGGGAAGGGCCGTGCTGGCAGAGGGAACATCAAAAACACACTCCAGGTACCACACAGACATTGTGTCACACCATAAAATCCATCCTTGGCCCAGCAGGCATCCATAAAATCCATCCTTGGCCCAGCAGGAATGGCTCTATGCATAAACCCCACGGTTCTGAGGGACTGAAGGCCAAACTCATTTGGCAAAAGCAAACTTTTGATTTGCTTGCCACGACCAACAAGGTTTCCCATAGGAAAGGGGAGACAGGAAGAGGGACAGAAACAGAGACACCAGGTTATGGCAATGAGGATGATAAACGTGATGGGGATGGAAGCAATAACGGGAAAGCAGGAAGAGAGGTGNTCTCCTTCCCCACGCTGGAAGAAGCCAGGTCCTCCTTCCCTCTCCTGAACAGGCTGCTGAACCTGCCGGGGGCGGCCGAGGAGCCCCACTGCGTGCTGGGGGTCACCTCGCTCTCCCGTCTCCACCAGATGCTGGAGAGCCCCTTCCTCTCCCCCGCCGTGTCCCAGGCTGCCCGGGAGCCCTGCGCCCCGAGGCCGCCCCCGCCCGATGTCCCCCAGTGGCTCTGGGACTTCTCCTCGCTGGGAAGGGGCTTGGAGGCCGCCGAGGAGCCCCAGTAGGGTGTGGAGCTCAGCCCGCCGAGCCCATCCAGCCCCGAGCCCGCCCCGCCGCCGAGCCCCCCGCTCCTCTCAGCTGAGGGGCTCCACTGGGATGCCGAGTTTGACCCCCGAAACCTGTCCAGGGTGGGTCTCAGGCCGCTGCTGAGCCCCCCGCTCCTCTCTGAGGCGCCCCACTGCAGCGAGGAGCCCCGAAACCCATCCAGGGTGGCCCCCAGCCCCTGGCCGAGCCCCCGGCCGTGCTCCGCGGCATCTCTGGGGGGCTCCCACGGGGCCGCAGAGCTCAGCTCGCCGGCCCTGTCCGCCCCCAGGCCCCCGCTCCTCTCTATGGACGTGTCCCACTGCGAGGGCGAGCTNCACACCTGGGCAGCAGTGCTGGACAGCTGAAATGGGACAACCTAGTGACAAGGGGCAGGTTTATCTGGGCTTTGGGAACCCAGCAGCTTTCCCAGCCTGCACCAAGGGCACAGCATGCCCAGCACCTTCCAAAACAGCCCCCAAACCCTTCCTCATTCAGCTCAAAGCCTGAAATATCCCCATTTCCAACTGTTCCAGCTGGGGAACTGTGCTTTAAAAACCAGCTGCTGGGGAAAACCCTTCTCATTTCTCACTGGAGAGAGAGACACCCTCTGCCACACCTGAAGTGCTGAATTTATCTGCTGCACTTCTCCCTTGGACAGCATAAAGGCTGGGAAGGGCCGTGCTGGCAGAGGGAACATCAAAAACACACTCCAGGTACCACACAGACATTGTGTCACACCATAAAATCCATCCTTGGCCCAGCAGGCATCCATAAAATCCATCCTTGGCCCAGCAGGAATGGCTCTATGCATAAACCCCACGGTTCTGAGGGACTGAAGGCCAAACTCATTTGGCAAAAGCAAACTTTTGATTTGCTTGCCACGACCAACAAGGTTTCCCATAGGAAAGGGGAGACAGGAAGAGGGACAGAAACAGAGACACCAGGTTATGGCAATGAGGATGATAAACGTGATGGGGATGGAAGCAATAACGGGAAAGCAGGAAGAGAGGTGAAGAATACAGAGATGAGATTTAAATTTAAATGAGAGTTAAACCAGTGCACGTACAGCTGTCCTCTCTGCCGTCCAGCCAGCCTGACCCAACCATCTTCACCACGAGGATGCCCAGAAAAATCAGGAGCAGCACCACGCTGGCGAGGCAGAGGAACTGGGACAGGCAATACTCCAGGCCTCTGCCCTTGCCCTCGGGCTGCTGCCTGGGCGCCGAGCGCAGCAGGGCCGTGCGCGGGGTCACTCCGTGCCCCCCATCGCTGGCCGCTCGCCACGGGAAGCGCCGGATCAGCCCCCCGGCGCGGCTGCCCGCANTCCAGCCCCGAGCCCGCCCGGCTGCCGAGCCCCCCGCTCCTCTCAGCTGAGGGGCTCCACTGGGATGCCGAGTTTGACCCCCGAAACCTGTCCAGGGTGGGTCTCAGGCCGCTGCTGAGCCCCCCGCTCCTCTCTGAGGCGCCCCACTGCAGCGAGGAGCCCCGAAACCCATCCAGGGTGGCCCCCAGCCCCTGGCCGAGCCCCCGGCCGTGCTCCGCGGCATCTCTGGGGGGCTCCCACGGGGCCGCAGAGCTCAGCTCGCCGGCCCTGTCCGCCCCCAGGCCCCCGCTCCTCTCTATGGACGTGTCCCACTGCGAGGGCGAGCT
>VXBS01002690.1:112330-127326 GCA_013400255.1 Sitta europaea
GGAAGCGGCGCCGCCATCTTGGGAGGGGCCCCGCGCGCCCCTGGCGCCGCCATGTTGGGAAGGGCGCGGGGCGTGTGGGGAAAGGGCGCGGGGGCGGGCGCCATGTTGAGAAGGTCAGGGAGCCGCGGTGAGCGGGAGCTGCTGCTCCCTCAGGACCGCGGAAAAGGGGGAGAAATGGCGAAAGCAAAAGGGCGAAAGCAAAAACAACCCTTTTGCCCTATCAGCTGCTGTCGAGGATGGGTTGTCCCCAGGAGCAGCCCCCGCCTCGCTCACCCCCATGTTCTGACGCTTTCAGGGCCATTCTCCCCAAAACCGGCCCTTTCCCAGCCACTGCCACCCCCCACACACATTTCCCTCATCGCTGAACTCTGCCAGAACCTCAGGCAGGACCAGGATCCAGATCCATGAAACATTTCCTGGGTAGGGAGGGGTCCCTCCACACCCCACACCTAAAACAGCAAACCCTAGCATTGACTTGTAAATTTATTTTGGCACAGCTGTGATGAACAGTAATTGCTTTTTCCTGCCGCCGCCGCTAAAGAAAGCGATGAAAGCGGCTGAAATACGGCGGCGTAATGTCGGAATTTAATTAAAGGCGGTGGAAGAGCGGTGCTGGAGGTGCTGAGGGGTCGGTGATGGATGTGTGACACCGCGCTGGGCCCTCGGGAACGGCACCTGTGCGGAGAGCCAGTCTGAAAGAGCTGAGCTGCTCCTTCCCCACATAAATCCCAGGATCCCAGAGTCGATGAGGCTGGAAAATCCTCCCAACACCATCGAGTCCAGCTTGTGACCGATCCCCAGCTGAGTGCCGTGTCCAGTGATCCTTGGACACCTCAGGGGTGGGGATTCCAAACCTCTCTGAGCGGCTCCTCGTGATGTTTAACAACCCTTTCCATGGAGAAATTCCTGCTGATGGCCACGCTGACCCTCCCCTGGAACAGCTTGAGGATATATCCTCTTGGCCTGTCACTAATCCTTCTTTCAGGAACCATCTTCCTTAGCAGGTCCCCAAAGCTCACCTCACCCTTCCCAATTTATCCAAGAGAGCAGCAACGAGACGCTGAGATTTATTTGTGAGGTTGGCAGCAGCAAATCCATCCTCAGCAGAGGCCAGGGAGCCCATTAAAAGAGCAAACTCAGCTGTGCTGGGAGGTGTGAAGGCGCTAAGCTGAGCTTCCTCAGTGTTCCACTGCCAGCTCATGATGTGGAGAGGGGTCTAATGTAAATAAAAAATTCCAATTTGCTCCTCTCACACGGATCCTGTGAGCTCACTGCTCTCACTTTGCAGAAGCTCTGCCTGGACATGCAGATGCGTGCTGGCTGAGTTGATACAAACCCAGGAATTACATGAACTCACCTTGTTCTGGAGAAAACAGCAAAAAAAAGCCCAAACCCATCCTTTTTCAACTTGTGATTCTGTCCATCAGGGGAATTACCCCAGGCCCAGCAGCCTCATTGCACCATCTTTGGAGGGGAGGACATGGGGTTGGTGTTGGACAACTGGAGGATGGGGGCAAGCTGTGATTCCTCCTCAAAAGGAGGTTGACAGCACCAAAGCTCAGCAGGATGAGGTGTCTATTCTTTGTGGAGAGAAATCCATGACTCCCTTCTCTTCCTCCTCCCAGGAGAATCCCAGGGAAGACATCTGGAGCCCGCAGGGAAAGCAGCAGGAACAGACGTGTCAGACCCTGTACTCCCATGGGCAATCTCTGTTCCCATCCCCTGCCCACAGCACCAGTGCCGAATCTGACAGTGGATTTTCTATTTTTGCAGCTCCTTCCTCATCCCCGTGGCTCTGGGAGCACCGAGCGGCGCTGAGGCTGCAGATGGGCTCGGCAAAAAGCGTTTCTTGGCTGGAGCCAGCCGGAGCTGGCTGTGGGAAGCTGGGACAGCACGGAGGGACAGCCTCCACCTTCCCTGCGAGCCCAGAAGCTGCCTCAGAGCTGCTGGCAGCCGCTCCCATGCCAGAGGAGCAGACGCGCCGCGCCGGCTGCTCCGGTTCTGGCAGCCTGGGCACGGGGCTGGTGTGAGCAGAGCCCTGGGATCGGATCCGTGCCGGAGCAGGGGATGGCTGCACCCACAGCTGAACCCCTCCACGCTGACTGAAACCCCAGCAAGCCCTCCAGGCTGCTGGAGCCCCACTCCCTGCCCGCCTCCTCAGCTGTGGGGTCTCAGCCCTGCACATGGCACCCGGGGAGGGGCAGCCAGCAGTGCCCATGTGTCACCCTGTCACTGGCAGCACAGCACAGTGTGACCCAAGAGCCCGTCCTGGGCCTGCTCAGTACCTTAGGAAGTCAGAGCTGACTCCATTCCCTTTCCTACTTTTCCCCCCAACTCTTGGGCTGCTCATCCCACCGTGACATTCTTGTTTGGTTTCTGGAGCAGCAGATCCTTCCTGCCTGCCTGCAGGTGTGACCTGGGTGCTGCTGGCTGCCAGAGCACCATCCAGGGCAGGGGGAAAATGGATCTGTGCTGAAACCCAGAGATCACTTCCTTCTTACCCAGGGCCAGAGCCCTGACAGCCTGGAGGGGTCTAGTTGGGGTCCCTCCATCTCTTCCCAGTGGAAACATTTCTGCTTCTCCTGCTCAGGCCCCTGAGGGTGGAAAGGACTTAATCCCAAAAGTTAAAGGTGTACTTTGGTGTCTGTGTGGACACCACAGTTGGTGCTGCAGGGCAGGACAGGGGTTCCTATGGTCTCTGTCACACCTAGCCATTACATCCTGAGCTCATTTATAACTGGGACAACTGGGAAGAGCCACTGCAGAATCCATGGCCAGGGTCATGCTGGCCCTTGCTGATGCAGCTTGTCTGGGTCCAAGGGTAACTGGTGCATCTCCCTCTGGAATTTTCCACAGCGTCAGCCCCACCATCACCCCGGTGGGAAATGGTCCAAGAAGCAAATCCAAGAGGCTCATGTTCACTTTCTTTCTTTCCATCACTGGAAAACTTTCCCTCCTGAATGGCACAGGGGAGGTGTTAGCCTGGAAAACGATGGCAGTGAAGGAGTTGGGCAAAGGGCACACTGGAGGGACAGCTCTGACCCACAGTGGAGCTTAGGGAGGGGTTTGGGAGCAGTTTGCCCCTGGAGGGGGAACTCTCCTTCTTTTTTTGATTTGTTTTCAAGTGGCAAAACCAAACCCAGAGTAAAGGTTTGTGTGTGTGTGAAGTAACAATGTGAGAGGTGCCCTCTGAAGCGAGCAGGACTCTGACCCTGCTGCACACTGGTGTAAATGTGGCACAGCTCCTTCTGTGATCCCCACGCCAGCTCTTCCATGGATATCACCCCTCTGCAGATGGAGCTCCTGCAGCCCAGACTGCTCTCACTCCCAGCCTAATGGAATGTGTTATTTCCCATCTCCCTCCCACTCAGAGTCATTACAGAGCTTCCACAGCCTGCAGTGCCTCAGCAATACCGGGAGCTTCCTGGAGCTGATCAGTCCCTGGACAAGGAGTGTGCCTTTGGATCAAACATTAGAGCTGTAATCCACTGCACGCTGCCTGTTCCATTATCCACTGGGAGCTCTCTCCTCTCCCGAGGGCTGCTTACGGCAGAGTGCTCCGAGGGGTGTTGTTCCAGCACAAACAGAGCTCTTGGAATGAGCTCAGTGAGAACAGAACTCCTGTTAGGTTGGGAGGATAAAATTGGATTGGAATTGGATATATTCACGTACGTACCATTGATCTCATCCATCCGTACTTTACATATGTTGGATTTCCTGCTGCCAGCACAGAGGAGTAGCTCTCAGATAAGCCAAAGGTATGGAAATGGAGAGCAGGATGTTCTGGTGGAATTAGGATTTCACCTTGGGGTGTGTTTGGGAGGCAGGAGAAAGGGCAGAGTGTGGTTCCCTCACCCTGTGCCTGGCACAGCCATTCCTCTCCGTGCTGGTGCATTTATAGCAGCAGGCTGATAGGAGGGGTTTGGCCATGGGGAGCTGCCCATCAGGGCTCCTGCATTCTCCAGCAGGGTGGGAATGTGCCAGAGCACCCTCCTGGAGCAGGGAACTGGGTTAGGGACACCCAGGTCCCCCCTCGTGTCACCAGTCCAGCCAGGAGATCTGGTAAAGGTTTGCCTCGGTTTCCCTCAGTGCCAAAAGGGAGCTAAGACTGAATGCTCCTCAAAGATTGATTCCTCAGGCTTTGCTACACACTTTCACAGAATCCCAGAATCCTTGAGGTTGGAAAAGCCCTTTGGGATTATTGACTCCAAACTGTGCCCAATCCCCCCTTGTCCCCAGCCCAGAGCACCGAGTGCCACGTCCAGGCCACCTCCAGGGATGGGCACTCCAAACCTCCCTGGACATCCCATCCAGGGTGTGACCACCCTTCCCTGGGGAAATTCCTGCTGCTGTGCCCCTGGGCAGCCCCTGCCAGCCCTTCCAGGGGGAAATTCCTGCTGCTGTGCCCCCTGAGCCTCCCCCAGCCCAGCCCGTTCCCTCTCCTCCTGTCCCTGTGCCCTGCCAGGAGATCCCAAATCCCCCCGGCTGTCCCCTCCTGGCAGGGAGTTGTGCAGAGCCAGAAATTCCCCCTGAGCCTCCTTTGCTCCAGGCTGAGCCTCCCCAGCTCCCTCGGGACCCTCCAGACCCTCCCCAGCTCCCTCAGGACCCTCCAGACTCTTCCCAGCTCCCTCAGCTCCTCTCAGGACTCTCCAGAGCAATGCTCAGGAAAACAGGGCTGTTCTCCAGAACCTGGAGCCTTCCCTCACTCTTCTTTCCCACCCTGGGCACTCCCCATCAGTTTGAGAGGACAGAAGACACAAATCCTCCTTTTAATTATGCTGCACATTTATTATCTCACCTCAGATTTTGTTAATCTCTCTCACAGATTTGGTTTACATAAGTGGAGTCTTTCAGCTTGAGCGGCTCCAGCACTTTCTCTTCTGATCCTGCAGATATCAGTCAGCTAAATAGAAAAGAGAGAAAAGCACAAGTGTCCTTAAATCTGGCATTCAGTCTTTCCAGAGCTTTATGTGTTGTTTCCTCCTCCTCCTCAGCTCCCCAGCTGAAAGCTCAGAGGCAAACTGGGATTGGCAGAGCAGAGCAATCCCAAAGGGAGAGCTGAAACATCCCAGAAAATGCAAAGGTGCAGGGCCAGCCCCATCCCACCACCCCTCAACCCGCGGGCAGGAAGAGCTGCACAACAGCCTGCAAATGGATATTCGCTGCTGCCATTCCCACACACGATTTCCCAGAGGGAAAGGAGGATTTGCAGCAAATTGGAGTGTAATTAAGTGTCAGTGTTAAGCCCCCGTGCAGGCAGCGAGGTGTTCCAGGCTGGCTGCACGTGCTCAGCTGCCTCGCAGGTACAGCTGCTGTTATAAGCTCTGCTGGAAATTGTTCCCTGGAGACTGAGGACTTTTTGGGAGGAGGAGGAGGAGGAGCAGGGAAGTGGCAAACCGAGCTGCTGGGGAGGGTTTTGCTGCCAGTCAAGATCAGCTCTGGGCCACAGGCTGATATTATAGGGGAATAACCTTCCCAGAAGGGTGCACACGGGAGCACTTGGGATCTGAGGGCTCCACAAAGTGAGCAAACATGACACAAAAACCCTTCTGGGGAATATAAATATCTCCGTGCTGATGAGCTGGTGAGAAGAAGGGAAGGCAGAATTCCCAAGGCAGAACTCAACCCTCTGACAGTACCATCTGGGGTGTCCTGTAACAGCTCTGCCAGCAGTTTCTCCAGGACATCTTGGTATTTTTCCAGCTGCCTTGGGGTGAGCCAAGCTCTGACAGGAAGGGCCTGCTGTGGAGGAAGCCAGAACAAAAAGCTGAGGGGAGCAGAGGGAGGGAGGTTGGGGTGCTTTGACCCCACTTGGATCGAGTTGGTGGAGGGTTTAGGGCGGATTTGGAGGGAGGAGGATGATCCTCATCTAGGGAAAAGCAACATTTTGAAGGCAACACACTCTTGAGTTGTTCAGAGTGCTGTTGCATAACCCGTGGGCTGGCTCAGAAATCCAGATAAAGGCACCTCCTGGCAGCAGAGACTGCAAAGAAAATAATTTCTGAACCTTCTAATCCTCCACTGTGTGGCACATCGACCCTTCCAGCCTGAGCCTGCAGAGCTCCTGCCCCAGCTAGAGCTGTGGTCCTGCTCCAGCCTGCTGGCCTTGGAGCCAGCTGTGCCCCAAGCAAAGAGCTCTGTTCTGGTGTTGCTCAGCTGTGGGGCTGTGCTGGGGGTTCCACACTTTGAGCTGGCCCCTCTTTGCTCTTTAAATCCTGTTACTGAGCCTGGGTGCATCACGAGAGCGGGAGGAGTTGCACATTAAGCTGTGCCTTGGCCAAATTCCTGCCTGGTTGGGCCTGCTGCCCTTCCCACCAGGTCTGTCCCTTTTTGGGGGAGCCTGCACCCTCCTTCTGCTGCCAGAGAACGGCTGAGCTCCCTGCAGGAGTGGCTGCTCACACAGGGAGAAAGTTCCCTGTGCTCAAGTGGAAAAGCACAATTTTCAGACTTGCCTCGCCAGGCTCACTGCCTTTGAGGGCTTAGCCTGGCATTTCAATCCCTAAAATTGCCCATTTTCTGCTCTGTATACAGACTTTGGGCCCAAGTTCTTAAAGAAGTGCAGAGAACTGTGGGGTCAGAGATGACACCAAGCAGGAGCTGGAGCAGAACTGGGAGTTCCTGCCTTGCACCTGGCTGGGCTTCACTGCCTGGCAAAGACACCTCGAGCTGTTCCCAGCTTCCCAGGGGGAAGCAGTTGGGTCTCAGGGGTGACCTGGCTGCTGAAGGACCAAGATAATTTGTGAGGTGGAGCTAAATCTTCTCTCTGATGTAAACAGGCAGGCTGGCAGAGGACACCTCTTGGACTCCTTGTCCCCTGCCTGTCCTCGTGGGCTTCTCAGAGTCAAATGGCTCCACATACCTGGAGGGTCTTGGCTGTGTTGACATCCACCCCGGATTGCTCAGAGAATCCTTCCTCCTCCAGCTGCTGCAGTGGGCTCAGGGATTTCTTCTGCCCTGCCTTGTTCCTCTCCCTTTCCTGCAGCTTCAGGGCAGAGAGCAGAGGGGGAGTTGGTGATGCTGGGACCAGCAGCAAACCCTCTCTGCACTGTCCCAGCAGCCAGGAATCCACAGTGCTGCACAAAGAAGCAGCAGCAGGGTGGGATCCTCCTGGAAGGGCCCTTCAGCTGTGGCCTGAGTGGCCTTTGGGCACTCAAATCCAGCAGTGCTGGGGGCAAGGTCAGGTTACAGGGTACAAGGTCTGCAGTAAACAAGACCCACGTGTGGTGGGGGAACCCTGTCAGCAGCACATGGGAGCTGTCAGCACTGGGATCTTCCCCAGCTGTCCCACAGAACTTGGCCTGGGTGTGTTCTGGAGCCCTGAAGGGAAAGTGGATGGAGCCCTGCACATGGAGAGCCCTGCACGTGCAGAGCCCTTGTGCAAAGCCCTGTGCACAGGTCATGTCTTCCCAGCCTTTCTGCAGGTCTGTAATGTCAGCCCCTTCCCACTGATGGGGTGAAAGTTGCCTTCTGGTCCCTCTGGAAAAAGCCAGAGGTGCTTTGGGGTAGGACAGACCCAGCAGGACGTGTCAAACATGGCACAGGCTGTGCTCGGTGTGGGCACAGGAGGAGCAGGGACAGCCTTTGGGGGACACATTTCCCCTTTGTTCATCCAGAAACCCCCAATGTTGGGGCTGTGGGGTACAAACGCAGCCCACCGGGGCCCCCATCCTCCTCAAGGACATTGAAGGATGCCTGTGCTCCCCACAAAAAGCGATTGTTCCCCAGGGATAGGTGCTGGAAATGGGATTTCTCCCGGTATCCAGGGGCTCGGCAGTGCGGGGGAAGCTCGCTGGGGCTGTGTTTCAGAAGCTGCCGTTTCTGAGCCTGCCTGACACCTTTCAACGGTATTTGTTTCACTTCAAAAGCAAAAACGTTCTCTCAGCACGTCCCAGAGGTGACAACCAGCCGGGGGATGGTTAATTATTTGTTACAACAAAAGAGCCATCACTGAGCTGATGGGAGGCTGCAGCTGCTCTGGAAGAATTCCAGCACCGAGGAAAGGGAAAGGACCCGCAGGGATTGCAGGTGACACCCCCACAGGTGTGGCAGACCTTTGGAAGAGGGGCCCGGGCTCTTCCTTTCTGTCTCTCACCTTAAAAATTCCCTCTGCTTGCCCCCAAAAGCCGTGGATTTTGGGAGAAGGATATCACAGTGTCTCCTGTTGGTGGTGTGCCGTTTGGGGGATGAGGGTGGGAGAAACCTTTCCTGGTTGATTCATTCCAGAGGGGTTTACCTGCATTTTCTGGAAGTCACTCTGGGTGAAAAAGGGCATGAAGCCTTGGGTCTGCTCAGCCAGCACGGACAGCAGGGACACCAGCAGCAAACTGGCCACCACCTTGCTGGAAACCATCCTGAGAGCCTGGAGAGCACGGGAAAGGAGACACCAGGGCAAGGGTGGAGAGGGAGCTTTAACCAGAAACGCCTTTGGCTCTGCACCAGCTGCAATCCAGCTCAGCCCCAGCCCACCACAGGGATATTTACTCTTCCAGTTGCTCCTGAGCTGAGAATAGAATTGCCTTGACTGACAATTCTCTTCTCGAAGCTGTTTGTGTAAACAGATTCGTTCTTGAGAAACATCTCCAGAGATTTCAAGCCCTGAAATCTCGAGCCTCCCTGAGCTCTGCTGGTTTGAGACCTGCACACAGCCCGAGCAAACCCATCAATCCCAGTGCCAGCACGGCAGACAGAGATGCTGCAAGGAGAAAAACCTCCACGCAGCTGGGGTTTTCACTTCTGTTTTGATTTTCCTCCCCACTGGAAACCTTCCTGGATGGACTGGGTCTTTTGAGAAGCCTCATTGAGTCCAAGGGAGATGGGAAAGGCATTTTCCAGCCTGGCTCTGTCTGAGCCTGGAATAAAGGGCTTTAAAAACCACCTCTGAAGTGATCTAACTGTGACTTCACGTCAGGAAAGGACTTATGTAAACATTGAATGCTCTCTTTAAATATTAAAATATTCTCTCTGGACAGACTTAATGAAGTCTGGTCCTACAGCTTAACTTCTCCACCTGATTGGAACCTGGTCCTTAATTAGTTTCAGCAACCTCTTGGTTTGGACATTATTGAGAAGACATTGTTAGGTCAGATTTGACTCCTGAATTAGATTTCCCATAAATATCAGCAGGTATTGAACCAAAGGCCAGGGGAAGTTAATAAATATTCCCTTTCCATAGCACCTGTCAGTCACATCCTCTCCTCTCCCTTCCCTGGGCTCTGCAGCAGTGCCAGCTCCCCCTGCCCACCCAGACTGGGCCACCAGAGCCACCTCCTGCCCTGGGGCATCCCAGGGTGTCCCAGCCCTGTCTCCTGCAGGGATGCAGGCAGGAATTTGCAGGCAATGCAACCTCAGCAGCATCAATCTTGGGTGCTTTTCCATTTGTTCTATCACTGCAGTAAATATATAAATAAATAGAATACTGCTGAATACAAAGAAAATAAACCCAGTCACCTCCTTCATCTCTTCTTGGCTAATTCCTTTGGGAATTGATTCTCTCCCTCTTCTCCCAGAAAAACACCCACACAGGCTTCTCCACTCAGGAACAGCCCTGCAGGGTGACCATCCCCTGCTTGGCAGGCAGGACCTGTATTCCAGCCCCGAGATCTCCAGCTCAGCCCCTCTCCAGGAACAGAGCACTTGGTGGATTTGCTTCCCAGCTCCAAAGGGAAAAGAAAAAAAGCAGGAGGATCCCGAGTTCAGCACTGTGGGCACACGGGGACAGCTCTGCTCACCCCCAAACCCACTCGAGTGCCAGTGTGGGGGCAGGAGGGGTGGGCAGCTGGCATGGGGCCAGGACAGGACATTCACCTGCCAAGCTGTCCCCCCAAAACTCCGACCATTCCTGGCACTAAGACCTGTCTGAGTGGTTTTCTGCCTGCTCAGAGCAGCTCCTGAGCACAGAGGGCACCAGGGTGCCCACAGCCCCACGGCAGTGCCCAGTGCTGCCCAGGGCCCACAGGAGCTGCTGGAATCGAGATGGGGCTGAGGGAAAAGCACCTTCCCCCTTGTTTCAGCATTGATTTTGTTCCCTCCTCCTCTGAGCTGGCTCTGCTGTGGCCAAGAGGTGCCAAGACCTACCTGGGAGTGCAGCCACGGGACACGGGAGGTCGGAGCTCTTCTCCCTCCTGTCACACCTGGATGCTCCTGCTGGTTCCTCTCCCTTTATAAACCCACCCAGGCCCTGCAGCCACTCACCTGTGACCCTGTCCAGCTGCCTGGCCTGCATGGAAACAGCTTTCCCAGGCAGGGAATGTCTTATCTGCACTGGAGTTTTCCCAGTTTCTCGTTTCCAGGCAGATCCCTCCGCTCCCTCCCCAGGTTCTTCAGCTGTTCCTGGTGCTCCCACAGCTGAGGCAGATCTGCTGCTGCTGCCTCAGTTTCCCCATCTCTAAAATAGAGAAATTCCTCTCTCCTGGCTTGTGTTCTTACAGCCTGAGCCTGCAGGACAAGGAAGTTTTTAGGAAGTGAATCCAGCACTACAATGACACCTGTGTCAATTGTATTTCTGCAAATCGCAATAATATCAAAATAATATCAAAATAATATCAAAATTGCCACTTTGAGTCTTCAAGTGGCCCCTTCTCCCACTCTCCCTGAGCCCGGCCCACTGCTCCCCCTCGGGAACACAAACCCTGCTCTGCCATCCCTCTCCAGGCAAACGAGGTGCTGAGAGAGGGAGGGAATTGTGCAAGAACTCTCCCGGGACCATCGGCCCGGAGCTGATGCCAGAGGGTTTGGGACCAGGCCAGGCACATCCCGAGGGAGTCTGGGAGCAGCCAGGCGAGGGACAGGAGGGAAAAACGAGTTGGGAAACCATAAAATCCTCCTGCATCCAACGGGATCCGTGGGCAGGGAGAGCAGGGAGCATTCCTGCCTGGCTGGGGAGGGATGTCGTTGTAGTATGAGATATGACACAGACTTTTAGTGATTTTTACAAGGTTGTGTGAAGAATGAGTTTATTTTTAGGGATCGTTTTCTCTTATATACAATTTTCTCCAGATCACTGTGACTGGTGAGAGAAAGACAAATCTCTTCACCCACATTGGTCAAACCAGAAGGACATTAAAAGAAATTTCTCTCACAGAAATAATTCACAACAGGAATATTGTTACGAAACCAATTTTGCTGTTTGTGTGTTTTTCTTGAGAAAATAATTTCATTAACCAAAACATCAGGAAATTAGTATTTTAGAAGCTTCAGGTTTGAAACTAGACTTCACTGGGACATGGGGAACAGTGACTGCCCAGCCCGGGAATGGCATTTGTCACCTGGGAATGCCATTTGTCCCCAGCCCCATCAGCCAGTCGATAGCACTGCAGGTGTCACCAGGGCCCTGCTGCTGTCACAGGCGTCAATAACGCTCGATTTGGGACAGAGCCCTCCTGAAAAACCTCGTGGCCAGCACTCAGGTGCTTCCCGGATCCCTGGGCATCCTCCCCAGCTTATCACGCCCCCGGGCAGTGGAAAGCTCCCTGAGACTCCAGCACAGCTTTGCTCCCTGGAAACCTCCCTGGGGCTGTGATGGGAAGCATGGCACCCACACCATGGGGGGTTTTCCCCTCCCTTCCCCAAACAATTTGCACAAACCCCACCCAATTCCCACTTTAATTGACTTTTCCAGTCCTTTTCTTTGCTTGCTTGTGATGGATGCAGCTGACGAGTCAGCAGATGGTGCTGGGAAGTGACAAATGAGTTCCCAAGAAAGGTCACTTTTCCAAAGCACTAAACTTTGCCGTGTCTTGTCCCGCTGTCCCTCCAAGACACGCCCGGCTGGCAGCTTTCCATCCATCTGGGATGGAGCCTTCTGCCCGGGGAAGGACAACCTTCCAAATCAAACAGAGGGATGGAAATAAATCATATCTGTATTAGCTGCATGCTGCCTTGCCAGCTTCACCTCTTAATTATGCAAGAGTGCTCCGGCAGGGAGGAATTGTGGAGCTGAAAATAAAGGATCTGACTCCAGGTCTGGGAGCGCCAGGGCAGGTGAGAGCAACAGGCACCTCCTGGCTCTGGCTTGGCCCAGCCCATAAAAGCAGCTCTTGGCACATCCTGGCTGCAAAACAAGGATAAATGACACTCAAAAATCCCAGCTGGACATCTCCCTGCCAGCAGTGTAATTCCAGAATTTCATCCTGCTGCATCCCTGGCACAGTTTGCAACCTGCAGCCCCTGAAACTCCCCTTTGGGCTCTGGTGCCAAATGGCAGCAGAGGTTAGAGGCTCAACAAAACCACCATGTGCAGGGTGGCTGGGATAACACACAACACTGATTTTTTTTGGTGATTTTTGTTAAGGTTGTGTAAAGTCTCTATTAGGGATCCTTCTCCCTTATATACAATTTTTTACAGACCAATGTGATTGGTGAGAGAAAGACAAATCTCTTCACTCACATTGGTCAAACCAGAGGGACACCAAAAAGAAATCCCTCCTCCCAGAAGGAATGTACAACATAGATATTGTTATAAAAACAATCCTGGTGTTTATGTTCTTGAAGAAAGAATTTCAGAAAACCAAAACATCAGAACTTTAGAAAACCAGAACTTCAGGCCTTAAACCAGACTACAGATGGGTTTGGGTGCAGTTCTGTTTGTTCTGAAATTTAAACATTTGGTTAACTGGGGGTCATTTTCCCAGGAAACTGGCAGTGGAAGTGCAGTCCTTGGGCCTGGGAGTTGCAGTGTCAGGGGATGTTGTCTGGGTCTCCTAGCCCTGAAGTTTCTGAGTTTCAAAGTTCAGTTTCTTCGTGATGTTTTGGTTTAGGAAGGCCTGGTTCTCACAAGGCTTGACATAAACATTACACTCGTGACAAAAACACTGGCAATGTTTATGTCAAGCCTCGTGAGAACCAGGCCTTCCTAAACCAAAATATCACACAGAAACTGAACTTAGCAACTCAGAAACTTCAGGCCTAGGAGACCCAGACCACAAGGGAACAAGGGGCAGGAGGAGCAGCACGGAGAGTTTCTCTCCATGTCTGTGCTCCCCCCTCTGAGCTGCCCCAGTGTTTTGGCAAAGGGATGCAGGAGGGCAGGAGATCAGAGCCTGATGTGGAATTTGAGCCTGGGGAAAGCACGTGGGGCAGTGGGGAGGACTGAAATCCCACCCAGGCAGGCACTGGGGGGTCCCCAGCAAAGCTTCCAGTTCAGGGCTGAGCTCCTCCCAGCTCCCCTTTCTTTCCCCCATATCCAAGCACTGCTGGGATGGAGCTGGGAATGGGGGCCAGGACTTTGTGCAGGGCCAGTTGCTCCCACTGCCCTGCCAGCCCCACTGTTAGGTTTGGAAAAATCCCATCCCCTACCCCCAGGTCCCTTCCTGGAGCCCACAGGAATCCATTCTCACCCCACTCCCATGGAATTCTTTTTGCTCAGGGTCAGATGGGTCCAAAACCCAGCACAGGATTGAAGGGCTGAGCTCAGCAAGGGAAGGAGCTCAGTTTGGGCTCCCTGCTGGGGATGCAGGAGCTGAAATCTCCTTCTCCCAGCCCAGGCAGATCCTCCAGCTGCTGCCCCTGCATGGATGGGGCACGGATTTCAAGGGCACCTGAGGAATAAAGCACCAGTGGCAGATTTTAATGCAGTTTTCCAAATATTAATGCCGGATACACATTGGCAGAATCACAGGTTCAAGGCACGTGTTCGTGAATATTTTAAGGGTCTGGATTTTCCCCCTTTCTTGTTCCCATCCCACTCAGATTCCTCCCAGTGTAATTCCAGATAATTCCTGGCAATTCCTGCCTGGGCAAGGACCAGTAGGAAGGATTCTCCTCCTGCTGACTCCCCAGCCCAGTTCAGCTCCTGGTTCTGACAGCAAGGGGTGGTCTCAGATTAACAGGGATTTTGTCTCATGGAGTTTCTCCCTCTGCCCCTCTGGAGGCTCCAGGGGCTGTGGGCACAGGGCAGGGCAGTGTGGGGAAGGAGGGGAAGGTTTGGGGGAGCAGCAGAGCCTCAGGAGCCTGCCAGGAGCAGTGATCTCACCTTTACCTCCTCTTGTGGCCCCTGTGCACCTGCAGCTCCCAGAGCTCCCTGAGCAGCAGCTCCAGGATTGGGATTTACAGCCCTAAATTCACCCCAAGCCTCTCTGGAGACCAGCCCTGAGGTCACTGGGCACCCAAAAATTCTACCCATTGCCTCAGTTTCTCCATGAAAGAACAAAAGAGAGGGAAAATGTTTTTTTGGACAGAGCCTGGGCGGATTTGGCTTCTCTACAAGGGCTGGAGAGGGCAGGCACTGACCAAAACATCCCATCCCATAACAATCCTTTCACTGGGATTAAAATAAACATAACATTTTTTAAAATCCTTTTTTTTCTAATAAAATAAATGTCTGTGCTTATAAGAACTTTCTCTTCTCTCAAATAAGGAAAGAAATAAACAGGAGAAAAAAATGTTTCCTTGCCTCGTTTCTCTACATTTTTGGTCACTCCTTTGCCACCCTCTCCCCGATCTGGAAGAAGTGAAGAGAGAAAGGAGAGGAGGTGAGAAAACACGATGGGATGCAGCTCAGCTGTTCCCATTTTGGTTTTCAAATGTGAGCCACCCGGTTTTCACTTGAGGGATCAGGAATATTTTTAGGAACGGTACAAAATGCAGCCTCACACCCAGGCAGGGGCTGTGGCTGCTTTGCCCCGGGGGGCTGGGTGATGTCCCTGTGCACCCCACGGTCCTTTTGGGGGGCTGTGACCCCGGGCTCAGCCCTGGGCTGAGCTCTGAGGCAGGGAAATCACTCAGATTTCAGCCAAAGAGATCCTTGCCCTGCTCACAGGGGATATTTATTCGCTTTGATGGGGAGGAATTCAGGAATCCACCCTCCAGGCACCCTCTGACCTTTCATTGCCTCCTTCCCTCCAATCCCCGGGTGCTCACCAGGGACAGCGGCCACTCCTGAGCCCATGGAGGTGGAAAGAGGGGCAGGGAAAACGACTGCGGGGAAGAAAAGGGGAGAGAGCAAGAAAAGGATGGGAAAAGAGGCAGGGAAAACGGCTGGGGGGAAGAAAAGGGGAGAG
>VXBS01002694.1:0-18568 GCA_013400255.1 Sitta europaea
CAGCAGGAAAAATTTGAGGGTGAACCTCTGAGATTTTCTTCAGGGGTCTGGTGGCTTTGAACATGAGGATCTGAGCAGCTGGCAGGGGCCTGGTGGCTGGCTGGCATTGTACGACCATCTTTCTTCTGTTCTTTTCTTCTTTCTTCTTTTTTCTGCCATAGTTTTTTGCAGGCAAAGCAAAGCAGCAACATAGCAACTAGATAGATAAGGAATGCTGTTTCGCCTCTGCTGGCCTCTAAGGCCAGGTTTTAACTCTAAATTGACCAATTAGCTAAAAACACGAATCTAAGACCAGTTCTCTACACCTATTAAAATTACTAAAAAGTATTACACACTTCAACACGATTTCATGTAAGTTGTTTTTCTCATGTACATGCAGATTTTATCATGTTCTTGACTTTGGTATTATCTGAATATTTTAATTTATTTTTTGGCCTTGCTACTATCTGTTTTTGTAGACTACTCTCTCCAAAAATGTAAAACAATATTGTACTGTGTTTTGATTTTGTCTATGAAATACTAAACTTTATCTGGATTTCTAGGGCACTGGCCCTCTACAGCTACTCAGGCAGCTACTTTTCTTCAATAATTTATGTAATCATTAGGATTAATTTCCTCCAGCCTTTTCTCCCTTTTAATTCCATAGCATTACTTGTAATTATATTCCTGATTTGAAGGGGAGTGGGAGGGAGGGAAGCCTGTTTCCTCTTGTGACACACACAGAGTAATCACAAGAGGAACTGGGAAGAATGTGATGGGGAGAGATCGATCTGTCCTTAGGTTATCAACTCTGGGCATGGGCAGGAGCTGCTCTTACTCACTCGGAGACAACAACTGCCAACGCGCTCTGTGGGAATTTGTGAAGCACATGGCAGCTCTGCAGGAAGGGAGCACATCCTTTGCTGCCCCCTGTGCTTTGCTTGGCAGCTGTGGCAGGTAGCCAAGTCATGTTTCATCCTTGGAGGCAACTTGGGATGTGGAGTCCTTGTGTCTCCTTGGAGCACCCTTGAAGAGAGTGGTAAATTGTCTATGATGTCATATAGAGGGAAGAGGATATTTTAAAGAAAAAGGAGAGAAGCTTGTGATGGACAGCCAGATCCTTAACCTGAAAGATTTGAGTGCAATAGAAGGCCTGACAGTGACTTACCCTTGACTTTCTGCATCTGTTGGAGTTCATATTACTGATGAGTAATAAGACTTTAGTAAAGTAGGACAGTTACTAATTACTGTCTAAAGAAGCCTTTTACTATTTCATTGTGATTTTGGCCACTGAACTTCACTTCTACCTACTAAGATATTAGCATGAGGGATTGTCCTAAGGTGCTGACAAGGTAGGATGGAAATACAGAGAAACTGCCTTTTTTCAGTCTATCTGGCCTGACATAAGCTAATAAAACTTAGCATGAGCCTGTGGGGTACAGCAGCTGCATGCTGGAGATATACGTTGACTCTGTCCATCTTGGTCACATGGTTTAATAGGACTATGTGCATTTCTTGAGTCAGATGCCTGCCACCATGCCCATCTTTGTCACATCTCAGTGATGTGTGTCCTGGCAGGTTTTTCTTTTTGTTCCTTCAGCAGCATGGAAAGAACCATCTGCCAGGATGGCTTTCAGAAGAATTTTTAAAACTTCCAATTTCCCTTTTGTTGTGAGAGGAGAGGGGTGAAGGACACAGACCAGAAGTGGAAAGGAGAACCTGACCTAAAACCAAGTCAGTATTTCAGGGATTTTAGAATAGCTCACATGCTGTTTCCTACTCCCCAAGGAAAGGCTGTCCTCTTTCTTCATTCTGATTCAATTCCCTGCCACTCTGAGCAAGTCAGAAGCTGCAGCTGCTGCTGTCAGCTGAGAAGCGAGGCCCCTTGTTTAAAACCCATATGTAATGTCTGCTTAGAAAAAGTCAAAATCCTTTATGCTCTCCTTAAAGTGTCGCTAGATGACACAAAAAGAATCACACACACACACAGACACACACACGTCAGGACACAAAGAAGGCAGTTTATTTCTTGACCTCAATATTTATTGATCCTGGACAATGACCAGGGATTGGACAATGAGGTTACCACCATTCCAACTCCACTGGTCAAACTAGAAGTCCATCAAATGACATCCCTCTACAAGGAATGTGGAAAACAATCTTTGTTTATCTTACAATTCATGGGAAAGTGTAGCAGTGCCAGCGTAGAGAGCCTCGGCTAGCTCTGACACCGCCGCAGCATAGAGTCAGCTCGGAAGCGATCTCGAGCCTCGCCAACCCTGTNTTAAAGTCTCCTTTTCTCACCTGCATCTTCACTGCCTGCCCATAGTCTTGCCACTTGAGTGAAAACAGATAAAAGTTGACCCCAAACAGACTCAACAAGGAGCACAGATATGATAAAGGTCCATAAATAAATAAACACAAAGAATGAACAGAGCAACCAAATCTAGTTTTGAGAGTAGCAAAGGAGTCAGAAAGTACATCAAGTGTGTTGGAGCAGGGCTCCATCACATAACAGTTACTTGGAAAGACAAACACCATCACTTCAAACGTCATCCTCCCTCTTCCCCTCCTTTATACACTGAGCATGATGTCATATGGTCTGGAATATCCGTTTGGTCACTTGGGGTCACTAGTCCTGGCTGTCTCCTCACAACCTCCCATGCACTCTCAACCCCCTTGCCGGTGTGGCAGTACAAAAAGCAGAAAAGGTCTTGTCTCTGTGTAAGCCCTGCTCAGAAATAACAAAACCCTCTCTATATTATAAATCCTGTGTTCAGCAGAAATCCAAAACACAACCCCAAACCAGCCACTGGGAAGAAAATTAACTCTACCCCAGCCAAACACAGCACAGGTCTTCCCTGCTACCTTTTCCCAGATGTGATGGGGGAGGCAGACCAGAAATATACACCCACCATGGCATGTAGTGGACTGACAGATGGATCAAAGCTCTCACATGTTGGATTCTTCCTAGCAGATTACCCATGATCTCTGCTTCACAGTTTGGGTGTCTGACCCTGTGAGAGCAGTTATGTGCCAGAACAGTTGGGACAGTACTCAGGCGAGATCTCTGAGGTTAAGTTTTGAAGTTTATTACATAGGGTGTGGGTGAAAGAGCCCAGCTCAGAGTTAGCTCAGAGCAGGCTAGAGAACAAAGAGAGCAAGAGAGAGAAGAGAGGAGAATAGAGAGAAGAGCACAAAGAGAGCGAAGAGCAAGAGCTCTCCTTTTACAATTACTTATATCTCTTTCTATGTTGAATATTCTACTTTCTCAGTAACCAATCTAGTAACAAATACAAATTTTCTACATTTACATACATCCTATAGGAATCGCTACATTACCATGTTTTACTACGTTCTAATCTCTAATTCTTATTGGGGGGCATTTCCTGCCAGGCCAGGGAAGAAGGGTCTGTTCTGGCTTTGGTATGTCTGTTTGTAAATTACATTCCTAACAAAGAGAGAAAGACCTTTGCTCAGCCAAAGCTGTTCTATAAACATTCAAACAAACACTGCTTTCATTTCAATGTCTCTTCTAGTTTCAGCATTCTTAGCATCTTT
The DNA here is from genome assembly GCA_013400255.1 of Sitta europaea. Classification (NCBI taxonomy): domain Eukaryota; kingdom Metazoa; phylum Chordata; class Aves; order Passeriformes; family Sittidae; genus Sitta; species Sitta europaea. The sequence continues at coordinate 3,541 of VXBS01002694.1, forward strand.
GGCTAAAAAGTCATATTTATAGGACTTGTTTCTTCCTTTCCAACATGACCCCCACCTCACTCCAGTCCCTCCCCCCCTTGACCCATGTTGTGGCTTCAGTTCAAAAATGGGCAGAAACACCAATTCATGTTCTGGCTTGGGTTTGCCAATTTGAAATTTCTCAATCAAGATCAAAGCAGGCTTAAGCTTAAAAGTAATAAGACTTTATTAACTAATACCAAAAGAAAGAAAAACAACAAGAATGAGGATGGAACTTTCAAAACACTTTTCCTCCCTCCTCAACTCTTTGTTTCTCCTAACTGACAGTGGAAAGAAAACAACACTCAGAAATCTTAGACAGTTTTCCACTTGTAAAACAGTCTTTCTTCAGTTCATTTAGGGAGGGAAGTACCTCTTGTTTGCTATGAAAAATTCCCCCACAAGAAAACAGTTCTCTTGTGGGTTCAATCTTCATGAACAACAGCTGCCCGGAAGATCTGCATTCATGAAACTCCTCCCATGTTCACAGTTATGTCTCTGGGCCACATCAATGTATGGAGTTTTATTTTGAAGACAAACTGTTCAAAACAAAGGTTCTTTTTATCTATCTTTGGGATCACCTTAATCTCAGGGAACAGAGATTCACTTTTTCTTTTGAGAGCAAAGAGTTTTTATCCCTTCATCTCTCTGTTCAACTTCTCATTGAATCAACTGCCCCTTCAACATTGCGTTCCTTTGCTCAGGTCTACAATTTGACCTCTTCTATCTCCCCCATACTTCTTTATGGTTTAAAGGAAATATCTCAATATATTATAGCCAACCACCATAGCTTACGAGAATCTTTTACATCCTGAAAGAAGCTCCCTATACAACTTTCATCTGGACTTTCACTCCTTCTTAGATGACTTTGATACCTTCATGTGGTCTCTCTACCTGCCTTGACTCTAATTTTCTCTCACCTGAGAGAGGATGGAGGTTATTTCAGGTCTCATCTGTGCACTGATGCACTCAAAGAGTTAACAGAGGCAGTGTCCTGACCAAGGCATTCACCTGAGGGATTGCAGCTGTGCTGGAGCTGTTCCAGGATCTCACCCAGGCTGAAGCAGTCCATGGTGTCATATTTCAAAGCTGTCATGATGGGGTGGGGGGACAGGTCTCAGGGTACCTGTGCCAAAAGGCAGCCGCTCACTGGTCTGTTGCAGCTGGGGGGTGAAGTTGGACAGATCTCCAGATCCCCTTTTCCACCCCTCAGTCTTATCAGGGTGGCCCAGGCCCACAGCATCGATTCTCCCTCTCTCTCTTTGTCCAGGATTTCAGCAGAGGCAGAGCCCATCCCGGGCCAGCAGCAGAGCAAAACTCTGTGTCTGCAGATGTTCTCAAAAGCAGCTGAGCCCTACCTGGCCCGTGTGGCCTTCCCCCCTTCCCCCACTCAGCCCAAGTCCAAGGGGGAAAGGTGTTCTCTCTCCAACAGCCAGAATGAAAAGGAACTTCCCGGGCTTTGTTTCCTTCCAAATGTAATAAGAACTAGAAAACAAAATGCTTTTCTATTGGTCCAATAAAATGCTAGTCTCTAAACCAGCCACCTCACTTCCGTGTGCTGGTCAAACTAATACAACACAGCACTGCCAGGGCAGGGGGAGCAGGGTTGGCAGTGGGGAGATTGGAAGGGACAACTCTTGTTTCTTCAAGTAATTTAGGCTTTGGATGTTTTTAAAGAAAAAAAGAGAAAAAAATGCATCATCAGTGCTTGTAAAGGTGTGCTACTGGCGCATAAAAATATAGCAATAGCAGAGGGAACAGAGAGCAACAAAGAAGTGTGGATTTAAACATTTGGGTTTTATTTCTTAGGTTTGTCAGGAGAGAATATTAAAAAAAATCAAACCATCAATAACAAAAAAAAAAAAAATTGTAAAATTGGGTTTTGCCCTTCACTGAGATCTCTGCATCCTAGCACGGTATTTAGTTGTGAAGGACTAAAAAGCGTAGTGTGGGCTGAAGGCTGCGTGATTCCTGGGTGTTGCTACTGGGTGTTTGCTTTGTGTTTGCTCTACTTAGCCAGGCCAAAGTGAAGCCGTAGGAGAGTTTCTCTTTTTTTGCAGCTAATTAACTTCACTTCCATTTTATATGTGCATTAACACATTGCCTTTGGTGTCAACACTTCAGCTCTCCTATGCCTTCCTGTTTCCCATTGTTCCCTTTAGACATCTCTTTTTTTAATATGAGAATGAAAAATCAAAGAAAAAAGTGGCAAACATGATAAACATTCTTCTGTTCCTTTTAGGTTCAGTAAAACTCACCTTTAAACCTTATTGAGCAGGAGGGATTAACCCCAGACAAATACCTTGCAAGAGATGTTTAAGACAGAGCTACAATTTAATGGAAAGATTACAATAAATTCAATAAATTAAGAAAAACTGGCTTAAAACCACAAAGTTCAAGTACAACCTGATATCCTGTTGGTCAGGGTAGTAGGTGCAGTCCAATTAAGCAGCAGTAGCAGTGCTGTTGTGAAGCAAATATGCTACACGGACAAAAACTCTCCAACTAATTAAAGTTAGGAAAGTTAGTATACTTATTGTAGCGCTGGGGCACAGAGGACTAATGTCCCAAAGATGTGCCAAATTCACAAAGCTTTGGTTCTCTATTTAATCACAAAAATTTTACATATTCATATGATTACTTCATATACCTATACATATGCATTACCTAACCTCGTCTATCCCTGCTCTATATTAAAATGAGATTTAAGTTTGACTACACTTGCGCAGTTCTCTTCTTGAAATGGATCAGTGGCATTTGAAATGGGTCAGTGGTCCTCTTCATCATGGCAACCTCCTATTTCCCTCTTGTTGGCAGGGCATCCCATCCCTTGGGCACAGTCCAAACCCTCTGACCAGATTCTGTCCCGCTTCAAGCCCAGCTGCAGTCACAGTTTCTTCATCTCCACAATATGATATTTTTCTTGTCTTGCTTTACAAATTCCACTAAGTCAAATAAATAACATATTGTCTCAGCTCTAGCCTGGTCATCTGCTAATAATTTGCTAGTATTTATTAATCTACATTGCTTCTACTCTTTTTTGCTAAGCTCTACTCTCCTAACTCTTAATTTTCCTAGTTTCTCGCTTCACTTGAAATGGTGGTTGGAAGCAGTGGTCCTGGAGAAAGTCTGGTTCTTCCCCAGATGTCCAGTGGTGGTGGTGGTTGTAAATCCCCAAACCTCGAGATTATATACCCTCAAATCCAGGAAGGAGTGTTCAATACCTCCCCCAGGGTGGGGAGTTTCACAATGGAATTATGTAATCCTATGAGTCATAGGATATTTTGGGGAGTCCTTGACAGCCCATCCGCAGAGATGACCCCCTTTAAGCTGGGTGTAGTTATCACAGGAAGACAAAGAGAACACTACACCCAGCTCGTAGGTGGGGTATGCAGCTGTTACAAAGGACCTACCATTAACAGTTCATCAGAAGATGATGCAGGTGGTGGTAGAATACATACTTTGGTTGCACCTAGCATTGTAACTCAAGAAAGAAAGCCATTCAGAGAGGATCAGAGCAGATGGCAGGAAGATCCTGTCTGTGCTATTTTTGAACATTCCCACTGAAAGCCTCAGATTGATGTCGTTTTTACTCCCTTCCCTTACTCATGTATGTTTTTTTTCTTACTTCCTTTCCCTTTTCCTTCTCAAGAACTTTTTCTTTTTAAAGTATATATTATTAATAATACAACATCATCTGAAATCTGGATGTGTTTCTGATGAACCAAGCTGTGGTGAAGCCCCTCGGTTTTAGCCCGGACAGGATGCCAGAGGCTTACCCGGGAACCTAGTGTGGCAACTTTGATGAGAGAGACCACTTGATTCGGTTGTCCAAAAAAACAAGTTTAATGTAATAATAAAACAACAAACTATACTGCGTACACCGTATAGGAACGAACCAGAAAAAGCCCCGTGTCCGAGGTCTACAGGGGTATATATAAATTCCAGGGAGAGGAGGGGATAAGGCGGGGTTTGAACAATGGATCAAATAGGAACGGGTGATTTGAAATATTACAGTTACAGCGGTATAAACTATCCAATGGGAGTACAGAGAACGTGGAACTTTCCAGTAACCATTTTTAATTGACAGAAGTGGAGAACCCTGGGTAATAGATTCTGCCTGACTCATAAAGGGTTCTTCCATAGCTTCAGATTGAAGCTTCCCTCATTGTTTAAACTGACCCCAACACTATGGATAGTTTATTTCTGTCTGCCTAGATTTGGAAAAAGTGGCAGGGGACACTGTCTCCTCCTAAAGCAGTATGAGTGGTGTTAGGAGAATGAGTTGGGTAGGGATGGGAAGATAGACTGCCATTTTGTGGGGTTCAGCTCAAGAGCAGCACATTTCCCTGGTAGATTGTCTTGGTCTGAAAGACAGGTACCTGCCAAGGAAAGCAGGAACCTCCCTTGGAATGGAAAATATGACCCACTTCCCTCCTAATTATTATAACTTTGAAATTACGGGGCTTTCAGGCAAAGACATGGGAAAAGAAATAACAGTTCTTTACTAGTGCATATATATATGACAAGGCAAACAAACAAAAACAACATCAGGAACCACAAGCAAAAACAGAAACCAAATGACAGCCTTCTCTCGGTGGCCATGAATTATTAAAATATGAATATCCATCTAATATCACTATCCAATTATGACAGACAAAAACTCTCTAACAGTTTAAAGTTACAAAGTGTATGTTTATTGTGACACCGGGCAGCAAGTGGGATAACTCCCTAATGCGCACTGAAAAGAACACAGGTAATTACGAAGCTTTTTATTTACAAAAGTGTTGAATATACAAAATACAAATGCATATTCATACCCCTGTCACTTCCTTTTCCCTGCTTCGTATGCTAATTAGAAAAAAAGCTATTAAGCATGCGTCGTTTGTGCCCTGAAATGAGTCGGGGGTCTATTCTGGGGAGTGGTCACTGGAAATAAGGAAGTAAAAATGAGTCTTCCTTGTTCTGACTGATATGCAGAAAAAATACAACTTGTTAAAGTTTTGAAGTGAATGTATTGAGCGCCCGACACAAGCGAGATAATTCTCAAAGTCTTGTGTCCCAGGTTTTGCTCTGACCCACATCTTTATTCACAAAGGTGTTTTATATGCAGTATATTACACAACCTTTTCATGCATATTCAACCCTTAGCCACGCCTGTCTTCGCTTCACATGGTAATTAGATCCATGCCCTTCTGGGCACGCGTTGTTTGCTGTGGTTGTCGCATGGGAATCTTTGGTGGTCTCTGAGGCTGAAGATTGTGGTCTTCCTCATGATTGAACTTTTGAACTTTTCTCCTCTGCGTGTGCGCTCTTGGTCTCTTGGTGCTTATCTGAGTATGTCTGTCAGACTTGATGAGATTAGAGACAGAGGGGCCCTCTTATCTGGGTTCTTTGCATATTTTGGTATTCTCCCAGTATTGTCTTTATGCAAGAAGCTTCGGAAACTTACATTTTCCTATGCCCTTTGTACCATGGCAGAGGTTTTCTAAGTAAAAGGGTTAAAATTTAACATATAATTCTATAAGCTAAAACTTAGATGCTTAATTCATTTTGCTAACTCAAGTGAACTTTAAAAATCTCTGTTTCATGACCTTTGTACCTTTTCAATGCATATGTGACAANAGCCAGAGCTAAAGCCAAGCAAAAAGAGCTCAGCAAAAAACAAAAGCCACAATATGTACTGCCCTGTCTCTGTGTCCCGCCAGTCGTGGGGGGAGCAGGCTGATAACAAAACCAAAACAAAACACTTTTCCTTCAGAGACAGTCTCACAGGCACAGAACATAACATCCAACATAGCAGAACACACAAATGGGGATACAAACATCACCCTAGGACACTCAGCCAGGCATTTTCCCCTTTGGTGTAGTTATGGTCACAGCTGCCAGGAGCACTGCTGTCTCCCTGTGGCTGCAGGGGGCGCTGAGGCACGAGCTCTCATAAAGTGTGTTATGGTGGGCAAGCCAGCAGGACAGATAGAAAAGGGGCTTCCTTTAGAAACTCACGGGGAGGGCAGCTGATCCTAGTGTTTCTCTGGATGGCAGAATGGACTGTAGCAGGAACCTCGGAGCAGCAGGCTGGAACAGCAGAGGCAAGCAGATCCCAGGATGGCAAACATAATGTAGCAGATATTCCGCAGCCATAGTAGGAACCATGGGGGGTTGGGTAGACATGAGGTATTGCACTAAAGTGTAGCAAAAAAACCCGAAGCAGCAGGAGAAGACAGCAGGGCTGGGAAGTGGCAGCTAGGCTCCCACAAGTAGCCGGGTGAGGCTCCCTCGGGGAGGGGGAGGGGTCCTGGGTTTTCCCCTGGGGCACCGGAGCAGATGGTGAGAGTCCTTTTCCAGTGAGGTCAGGTGTTCATAAGGTCCCAGTTTAACACCTCCTCTTAGGAACAAAGGCTCACCCATAGTAGAAGAAGCAGTGGGAGGACAAAAGCTCCGCAGTGGCTGCCAGTCTTCTGCGCAGCAATGGTCCGGCACCAAACCCCACCTGTCTCCACTCTGATCCAGAGAGAGAAAGGGGAGCCAAGCCCAGCCCTTCACCCCCAGCCAAAATCTTGCAATATCTCTGCCCTTCCCAAGAGAAAACCGCCAGCTATGAGAGTAGCTAGCTGCACCCTTCACCCTCCTTCTCCTCCCTGTTACATCTTTTGTTCTCTTAAGTACCTGGTTGTTATCATCTCTTAGGAAACAAATGGGAGAAAAATCCCTGAAAGAAAGAAAAAAAAAATCCTGACCTCCAACATTATCCACCCTGAATATTTTCCCATACCAGCATGTTAAATCAAACTTAAACTTTTAAACTATATACATACATGCATTACCCTAATTATATACATATATACATCTAGATTTAGATACATGTCGCTGTTGAGATGGACATGACACAGAGCGACGAATAAAAGGCTTCAAAAGGCTACTTTATTATTGCTGCATATTCCCTTTATATACATTTCTCACCAAAAGTGTGCACTTCACTAATTGGTTACAATAAAACAGCTCATCGTGTTCATTGGTATAAGTCATTCTACATTACTGTTTTGGGAAAGCATTCACAAAAATTTTCAACACAGATATTCATTCTGTTTTTCTACCCGCAGGTGTCCTTTATTCATCTCTGTCTCCTCGGTTTCCATGTTAACGACCTTGTCTTCTTCCCTTCACGGGTAAACACGAATCTTATCAACTTCTTCTGTCAGCTCAGTCTCCTGGCTTACAGGACAGCTGTTAGCCCCCTCCACAGATACAGGCACAGCGTGACAGATGGTTAACCACAAAACAGGGTCCCTTTATGGTATACATCGTGTCTTTCCATCCTTCTGCATCACCCACCAGGTGCAACCTGGTCCCTGAGCAAAGACAACCCCATGGATGGATTTGTCTTTACTCAAGGCAGAATTAATCCAAACAGTTTTTTCTAGCATACCTGTCATGTGTATCACCGAAATCTTATCTCTGTCTGTTGTACGCAGGGGTTCAGATTGGGCAGGGCCTGTTCAGTTGGTGGAACCTTGGGTGTTAACTAATCACATAGCCTTTGCTAAATGCAGCTCCCAATTTTTGAAAGTCCCTCCACCCAGTGCCTTCAAGGTGGTTTTTAGAAGTCCGTTGCACCACTCCACTTTGCCTGCAGGTGGTGCATGATAAGGGATATGGTACACCCACTCAATGCCATGTTCCTTAGCTCAGGTGTTTATAAGGCTGTTCTTGAAATGGGTTCCTTTGTCAGACTCAGTTCTCTCAGGGATACCATGCATCCACATGACTTGCTTTTCACGGCCCAGGATGGTGTTACAGGCAGTAGCATGAGGCACAGGGTAGGTCTCCAACTATCCAGAGATGGCTTCTACCACTGTGAGCAGATAATGCTTTGCCTTTTCATGTCTGGGGCAGTGTAATGTAATCAATCTGTCAGGCCTCTCCATACATATATTTGGACCATTGCTCACCATACCACAGGTGCTTTACCTGCTTGGCCTACTTGATTGCAGCACACGTCTCACAATCATGAATGTCCTCGGAGTTACTGTTCATGGTTAGATCCACCCCTAGGTCTCGTACCCATTTAGAGGTGGCATCTCTGCCCTGATGGCCTGAGGCATCATGGGCCCATCAAGCTAGGAACAACTCTCCCTTGTGTTGCTGGTCCAGATCTATCTGTGACACCTCTATTTTTGCATCCTGATCTACCCTTTTGGTGCTCCTCATTAGCCTGACTCCTGAGGACATGGGCATCTACATGATGGACTTTCACAGGTAGCTTCTCTACACGAGTGGCAATGTCTTTCTATTCTTCACCTGCCTAATCTGGTCTTCCCCTACGTTGCCAATTGGCCTTTTTCCACCTTTCCAGCCACCCCCACAGAGCATTGGCTACCATCCACAAATCGGTGTAAAGCTAGAGCTTTGGTCACTTCTTTCAGCAATGTCCAGGGCCAGCTGAACGGCTTTGAGTTCATCAAGTTGGCTCGATACATCTTCTTCCTCAGTGGCTTCTGTGACCTGTTATGTTGGGCTCCATACAGCTGCTTTCCACTTTCATTTCATCCCTACAAAGTGACAGGAACCATCTGTAAAAAGAGCATAGCATGTTTCTTCTACTAGCAGTTGGTTGTACGGTGGAGCTTCCTCAGTATGTGTCACCTGTTCCTGTTCCTCTTCGTCAGTCAGACCAAAATTTTTGCCTTCAGGCCAATTTGTAATTTTTTCCAAGATCCCTGGGCGATTCAGTTTTCCAATACAGGCACGCTGTGTGATGAAAGCAATGTGTTTGCTCCATGTGGCACTGGTGGCATGGTGGGTAGAGGGAACCTTTCCTTTGAACATCCACCCTGGCACCGGTAGTCGGGGTGCCAGGAGGAGTTGTGTTTCTGTGCTGATTACCTCTGAGGTGGTTTGGAATTCTTCATAGGCTGCCAAGACTTCCTTCTATTTTGGAGTGTAGTAATGCCTCTGTGATAGCATATTTAAGAAGAAATCAAAACAAAGATGGGCACAGTTGTAATTTTCCAGCCTGAGAAGAGTAGGAGGTGAGAATACATGAGGAGAACAACATGCAGACACCAAGATCAGTGAAGAAGAAGGGGGAGGTGTTCCAGTCACCAGAGCTGAGATTCCTCTACAGCCTGTGGTGATAACCATGGTGAAGCAGGCTGTCCTCCTGCAGCCCATGGAGGATCCACAGGAGATGCAGAGATCCACCAGCAGCCTGCAGGAGAGGAGCCCACAATGAAGCAGGTGGATGCCTGGGAGGAAGCTGTGATCCTGTGGGAGACCTGTGGAGAGAGGGGCCCTGTTCTCAGGCTAGAGAAGCCTGTCCTTGAAGGACTGCACCCCATGGAAGTGTGACCCACGGTACAGCAGTTTTGGGAGGACTGTTTCCCATGGGAGAGATTCATGTTGCAGCAGGTCACAGGGAGCTGATGCTCTTGAGATGGACCCATGTAGAAGAAGTTTGCCAAGAACTGTCTCCCATGGGAAGGACCCCATGGTGCAGTGAGGGAATGACTCCTCTCCCTGAGCAGCAAAAGAAACCACAGGTGATGAACCAACCAAGAAAATCCCTACTCCCTGCGATATTGGTGGGAAGGAGGGAAGGGTTGGGGGGAGAAAGGTATTTTTAAGGGCTTATTTTACTTCTCATTATCCTGTTCTGATTTTGTTTACAATAAATTTACTTTGTATCTCCAAGTCAAACTTGGTTTTGCCCTTGATGGCAATTGATGAGTGTTTTCTCCCTGTACTTATCTCAATCCATTATATCTTTGTTAAATTTTCTCCCCTCTGTCCAGTTGCAGAGTGGAGTAAACAAGAAGCTTTCATGGGTGCCTGGCATCCAGACAGCATCAAACCTCAACATGGTGGCATAGGACAGGAGAGGAAGAAAAGAGAAGATGCTGCAAAGCACTGCTTAATTCAGCTTTACAAAGCTTTTTCAAAAAAGTACTTCTCTGTGAAATTCCAAGCTGTTTCAGCGTCTGAGATGCTGACAAAAGCCCTGGAAAGGCTGCAGTGGAAGCTGTGTTCTTTCTTATGTTCCCATGGGCCAAGCCTCAGTTATCCTTCACGCACTTCATGTTTTCATCTGTTAGTGGATGATTATTTTGTGGGTACTGCAAGGTGGGACAGAAGGAAAGACTGTGAACAGCTGAAAGCCAGGGCCAGGTTTGGCCCTTGAGACCTTCCAGGGGCCAAGTGGAGATGGTTTAATCATAGAATCACAGTATATGCTGAGTTGGAAGGGACCCACAGGGATTATCAAGTCCAACTCCTGGCCCTGCACAGAACCATCCCCAAGGGTCACACCATGTGCCTCAGAGTATTGTCCAAATGCTTCTTGAACTCTGACAGGCTGGTGCTGTGATCACTTCCCTAAGGAGCCAGTTCCAGTGCCCAACCACCCTCTGGGTGAAGAACCTTTTTCTAATATCCAACGTAAACCTCCCCTGACACAACTTCAGGCCTTTCCCTTGGGTTCTGTCACTGGTCACCAGAGAGAAGAGATAAGTGCCTGCCCCTCCTCTTCTCTTCACAAGCAAGTTGTAACTGCAATGAGGTGTCCCCTCAGTGTCCTCCAGGCTGTACAGACCAAGTGACCTCAGCTGCTCCTTGTATGGCTTCCCCTCCAGGCCCCTCACCATTTTCATTTCCCTCCTTTGTACACTCTCTAATAGCTTTATATCTTTCTTATATTGTGGTGCCCCAAACTGTTAGATTCTTAAAAATTTAAAATATAAAAATATATTTTTAGATGTTTTTTCTTTCTGGCCTGTTGTTCTTTCTTTGGCCGGCCTTTCTGGTGTTTCTGTGTTTGTGAGGTTTCTGTTTTCCCCAGCCCTGCGTCTGAAGAAGAGATCGAGTCGTTTGCTCTCGTTTTCAGGAATTTGTTTATTCTTTTGTTATCGCATATTCAGTCCCTGACCTGCTACAGCTTTCTGCAGGCCAGTGCTCTCCTCTTTGGTCTTGGTCTCCTTGTCATATTTCCTTCATCGTCTCTGGTCATCTGACTTCTTCTCTAGTCCTCTCTGGTCATCTGACTGCCCTTGGGAGGGCACTATCTTTTATACAGAAAGTTACGTGTACTTTATTTACAACAATTATCCAATATCTACTAACTATGTTGCACAGTGTTCTTTTACTCTAAACCAATCTAAATGTGCCACACCACCACAGAAGATGGAGAACAAGAGGAAGAAGAAGAAGCTCAGGGACACACCCCACTGTCTCCATCTTTTCCCCCTGATCTCACATTGTAAAATCCTAAAATCTACTTTTTCACCCTGTGATATAATAATTATTATTCTATCTAAATTCTTGTTTATTATAATTCTTGCCAGAACACTCAGAAGGATTTTGTGATTCCCACACCAAACTGCCCACAATATTCAGGGTGAGGCTGCACCCGTGCAGAGCAGAGCAGAGCTGGACATTCCCTTCCCTTGACTGACTGGCAATGCTGTGCCTGATGCACCCCAGGACACTGTTGGCCCTCCTGGCTGCCAGGGCACTGCTAACTCAAGTTCAACTTTCCATTGACCAGGACCCCCAGGCTCCCTTCCACAGCACTGCTTTCCAGTATCTCATTCAACAGTCTGTATGTACATCCAGAGCTGCCCCAATCCCAGATGCAGAATCCAGCACTTTCCCTTATTGAACTTGNAACAGTCTGTATGTACATCCAGAGCTGCCCCAATCCCAGATGCAGAATCCAGCACTTTCCCTTATTGAACTTGATACGGTTGGTGGTTGCCCAGTCCTCTAATTTTTTGAGGTCTCTCTGCAGGGCGTCCCTGCTTTTGAGAGAGTCAGCAGCTCCTCCCAGTTTTGTATCATCCACAAACTTGTTCAGTATCCCTTCCAGTCCTGTGTCCAAGTAATTTATGAAGAAGTTGTAGAACACAGGGCTGAGGATGGAGCCCTGTGGAACCCCACTGGGGACAGGTTGACAGCCTGATGTCACCCCAGTCATTATAACTCTGTGCCTGACCCATGAGCCAGTTGCTCACCCATTGCATGATGGGTTTATGGTTATATTGTAGTAGAGATTAGAAATGAAATAGCAACATCTTGATTACAGAGAGGTTTTACAAAACACTATCTCAAACAAACCCTGGGAAGAGGACCTAAAACTTATTGATGGCAATACTTTAATTATAGAGCAGGAAATAATTTTTGGAGAAAAAAAAAATTCCCATTTTCTTTTATATTTTCTGGGACAGTGATAAATACTTCTTTGCATTTGGTTACTTGAAATTTAATATTTGATATCTAGTTATGCATTGACCATCTTAGTAAGTCTTGCTGTATCAGCATAAACCATCGGGAAAATACTTGCTCCAGAGGCTGTTAAGCTCATTTGTGATGCCCCTGGAAGGGTCCTGTCTGTATTTCAGGGGACAGGAGGTGGATGGGAGGAAACTAGTTCAGGAGAGTGGGTGGCAGTGTGGAACATTTGTCTGTGAATGCAGGACCTCAGCTCAGCTTATAAATTATCCCCTGGGCCTTGTAGAGAAATGAAAACTTCTATGGTGATATCAGCTGTGAAGGTGAACACTTGCTGATGATTGTAGGCTAATCCTTCAGGACACTAATTGCCAGAAAACCAAAGAAGCATTATTTTTGGAACAACTTTTTTCACTTTGTGAAGAGGAAAAACACTGCACTGGATTTAGGGTTTTTTTTGCAGAGCTTTACCCCCTCCTCCTCTGTCCTGTCTCAGATTTATAAAGGATTTACCTTCATTATTGTTGTTAGGGACTTTTTTTTTCTTTTTTGTTTTTTTGGTATTGCTTTATGGTTTCCTGCAATGCATCTGTAAAGTTATGTGAAAATGCAACTTAGTTTTCATTTTCACTAATGTATGCATAAATAGGTATGTGGGTTCTATTCCACTAGCTATTTAAAGGATTTGGTCTAACTAGATACTTTTCAGCTGAATTTTTGTGAAAAGTGATGCTTTGCAAAGATTGTTTTTTCATTCTTTCAAGTCAGTTTTAAAACTAGAAAAAAGTCCTAAACGCACTGCCCTACCATTGAAAATTCCCAGCTGAACCAAGTCGTGACCCCATTGCTAAGGATTTAATTTACTGGCATTTCTCCAGTGTGCCTCTAGAAGAGAAGGCATCTTCACTTCCTTGACCTGAGGTCTTCTTCCCCAAGTCTGACATACAAAGGTGCATATCACCAGTGTGTGAAACCTGATCAGATCACTGTCAAGGGCAGAAATCCAAACAGGCTCACATGGGGCTGGGATTTCACAACAGTCACAAGGAACACAACCTTCCTGCTGGATTTGCACCGGAGCGGGACAGGGACTGGTGGTCTATGTTGTCTGGCCTCCCAGTCCAAATCAATCTCTACAAGATGAGGTGGAAGGCTAAACAGTGCAATATAAATCCCACAAGAACTTTGAAAACCTCAAAGGGAATACAGCTGAGTGCACTGAAGAACTAGTCTTATCTTCCATGGATGGTCTTGATGAAGCTTTGGGTTGGTGAAGCAGGATGACTGACATGAGTCCCCAAATAAGGCCACCTCTTGGCAGCAAAACCCTTGTCTGCCACTGGCACAATTGGAACTTGTTTGAGTGCTTTGTGGGAGTGAAATTAATCTGTGCCCCAAGGTCCAGAAACAAGTCTTTGCACCACAAACATCCTACTGTAATTTTAAGGTTCATATATGCTCTTCAGAATGGTTATTAGCTTCCCATTAATTTTTACCTCCTCATAAATTATTATAATGTTGCTTATTATTTGAAGTGCATCATTCCATAAGAATGGTAATCCTGGACTAGGATTTCCTTGTGCTAAGTTTTATATTAATATGAAGTAGGAAAGATGGTTCCTGGGGAGTGATTTCAATTGTGTATTTTCTGAGGAAAGCAAAAAATGTCATTTAAAATCAGGGGGGGGAAATGTGTTTGTGGGCAAATAATGTGCATATTAGAGCTATGCATAAGGTTGAGAACCAGAAGTAGCAGAGCGCTTCATATCCTTAGCATACGAAGCTCTTCTTTCTCAAGGTGTAGTTTTATTTGTTTTCCCTTTTTTCTCCCAAAAGATAGGTGACTCATCAATGTTTAACTGCTCTTATCCAATGATTTTTTTCCTTTGTCCATTTGCTTAACTTTTCTGGTGGCTCATGTGAGCTTAAGTGTTACTGAGAAGTCAGCTCCTACTGTCGTGTGTTTCTTTTTGGTTTCAATATGACAAATGTATGCCTCCTCTGGAAATGGTATCTGTATTGCAGAGTAATTACTTTGTGAATGGTAGATTCAGTTCATGTCGGGAAGGATCAGATAAATCATTACTAATCATGACCCCTCCAACAGTAACTTCATCCTTTGCCTAAGTGTCGCTCTTTGTTAAGAAGTAATAGCTATTAGGGCACGGCTGGGCCACTACTCTTGTTGCACGGGCACAGGGCTCAGGACTTCTGGCAGGAGGCAGAGGAACTAGGTTCAATGTTAAAAATAGATGCACATGGTCCATGTTACAGAAATAAAATAGGCAACTGCTCCTGTGGGCTTATTTGGCCTCAATCTTAGTGTCCTCTTTTCCCCTGAAGCCTCACGACAGTTTGCCTCTTTCCAAGGTGCCTTGGGTTACAGTGCAAGATGTAACCAGAAGCATGTATTCTATCACCGTCTGTTGAAACCGGGGTGGGAGGTGGGGGTGTGGTAATTCTCTGTTAATGGGGAAGCTGTTAAGAACCAGGTGGGGCAGTTTTCTTTATCTTTTCCAAAACCTATCCTCTGTCCAGAGAGATTTTGACCCTTGAGATCCTTTTGAGATTCATTGCAATTGCAAGTGCTACAGAGTCACAGAATCACAGAATCACAGTTGGCCTGAGTTAGTGGTGCTGGAATCAGGTGCAGGTGATTCAGAACCAGTTAGTGGTGTTGGGAGCACAGTGAGCAGGAGGGGGCAAACAGGGGCGTGGCGAGTCTCTGGGGCACGGGCAAGGGAGTTTGCGCGGCAGTTGGCGCAGGCAGGGCAAGCAGGCAGGG
>VXBS01002695.1:1491-12314 GCA_013400255.1 Sitta europaea
GCGGGCGGGGCAGCCGAGCCCCGGTTGCTGGCTCACGGTGCCCCTGCTCCCGCAGGCCGGGGAGGCGCTGGCGATGGGAAAGCTCCGGCTCTGCCCGGCCCGGTGCAGCGGCAGGAGGAGGAGGACAAAGGGGCAGCGCCGGCGGCGCTCCCCACGCGTGGGCAGTGAGTCCCCCACACCCCTAAACCCGCAGTGCCCACCCTCTTCTGGGACCTCCTGTGCCTCTCCATCTTCCTCAGCCCTTCTGTGTTCTGTCCCCCGTTCCTTCTCCCCTTCCATCCCCTCTGTCTCCCCCTGCCCCATATGTCTGCCCTATTCCCGTATTCCCCCAGTCTTCCCCATATTCTCTCTCCCTCCTGTCCCCTTATCCCAAAACCTGCACGTTTTGAGCCGCCAGGCTGTTGTGGGGCAGGGGGATTTCATGGGGGTCGTGGTCATGGCTGGGGGTTTGCAGCCAGGCCAGCCCCAGTGTGTGCCAGGGCTCACCCCAGCCCGCCCTGGGGACGCAGGATCCTGTGGAAAAGCAGAGGGGACTCGCTGCCCACCCAGCCTGGAAGAGCTGCTGCTGCTGCTGCACCCAGCCCCCAGCCCTGCCTGACGCCCGTGCCCACCCTGGAGACGCCCCCAGAAGCTGCCAGGCCGTAAGTGGTGGCCCCAGTGCTGTGTTTTGGGGTGCAGGTGCTGCCGGGGCACTGCTGACCCCCTGCCCCTCGCAGCAGGCCGAGGACGAAGCCGGTGGCCAAGGGAGCCCCCGTCCCCGTGGGGCTGAACTTTGTAAAGATCCACTGCCAGAACGAAGCTGTCTACCAGTACCACGTTACCTTCAGGTGATAAAGGGGGTGCAGGGTCCCCCACAGCCCCTCGAGGTTGGGGAGTCCCCAGGCAGAGCCCTCTGTGTCCCTCCTGCTTGTCCAGGCTGAGGTGGAGCGGCCCCGGCACAACAGGGTTTTCACCTTCAGGGGGGATTTTTGGGGGGACTGAGCGAGGTCTGGGGCAGGCAGAGGAGGGAGAAAAGCCCCTGTGTGCCCCCAGCCCCGAGGTGGAGTGCAGGGCTGCCCGTGTGGCCATGCTGAAGGAGCAGCATGCTGTGACTGGGGACGTGATGGCCTTCGACGGCTCCATCCTCTTCCTGCCCATCCAGATCCCCAAGGTAAGGGCCGGGGGGGGGGTCTCTCCCAGTTTGGGGGTACAGTGCTGCCCCTGTTTTGGGTGGGAAAACTCCCTCTGGCCCTGCCAAAGGTCAGCCTGAAGGCTCAGAGGAAGAGCAGCGGGGAGGAGATTTCCATCAACATCCAGATGACCAAAATCCTGGAGCCCAGCTCGGATCTCTGCATCCCCTTTTACAACGTGGTTTTCCGCAGGTGAGGGACCACAGAGACCCTCCCCTTTCCTCCTTCCTCCTGCCAATCCTCATCCACTCCTCCTTTTCCTGCTTTTCCTTCCTTAGGGTGATGAAAATCTTAAACTTGAGCCTGGTTGGGAGACATTTCTTTGAGCCTGCCCAGGCCACCACTCTCCAGAAATACAGGTGGGTGCTGTCACCTTCCTTCCCACAGGATCACCCCTGTTTCTCTGGCAACCTGGGAGTTGGGAAGCTTTCCCAGGTCAGCCTGACCTTGGAGTGGCTGTTTTGAGAAGTTGAGATCTGGGGAAATAAATCCCTGAGTTTTGGGGGTTCCTTGGCTGCTGGGGGTCAACCCAGGCCTCTTTCCCTTTGGACACCATCTCCATAAATAACTCCCTGAGTCCTTGGCTGCTCTGGATTAACCCAGGCCTCTTTCCCTCTGGACACAGCCTCCACATCTGGCCTGGATATGCTGTCAGCATCCGGAGGAGGGATGGAGGGCTCTTCCTCATGGTGGACGCCATCCACAAGATCGTGCGCAGCGAGTCCGTCCTGAGCATGATGTGAGCAAGGCGGAAAAAAACCCCCGGAGCTCTGGGGCACGAGGGCGCTGCAGAAGGGGGTTTATTTTTGGGATAGCACAGGAAGGGAGCTTTCCCTGCCTCTCCTCTTTTCCCAGGCAAACCATCCATTCCCAGAGCCAGAGGACGTTCCAGGACGAGTGCACCAAGCAGCTGGTGGGGAGCGTGGTCATGACGCGCTACAACAACCGCACCTATCGCGTGGATGACATCGACTGGGACAAGACCCCCAAGGACACCTTCACCCTGGCCAGTGGCCAGGAGATCACCTTCGTGGACTACTACAGGTGAGGAGGAGCTGCTGGATCATCCTGTGGCTACGGGAAGGGCTCTGTGCCCGGCGCTGATCCCAGGCTGGGGGAGCAGGAGCAGGGAGGCTTGGCTGCCCACGGCGGGGGTTGGGTGTTCTGCGTGCTGCAAACTGAAATTCCAGGGGTGTGTGGCAATGCTGTTTATTCCAGCAAGACCTACGGGATCACCATCAGGGAACTGGACCAGCCTCTGCTCATCCACAAGCCCAAGGAGAAGCAGATGCCAGGGGGGAGGGTGAGTTGGGCACGGGGATCAATGGGGCTGCTCTGGGCTCCTCCAGCCCCTGGGGAGAAGCAGATGCCAGGGGGGAGGGTGAGTTGGGATCCACGGGCTGCTCTGGGCTCCTCCAGCCCCTGGGGAGAGCAGGGGTTCCCGGGAATGCTGGTGGTTCTGTCCCTCCCTGCAGCGCCAGCTGGAGATGGTGCTGCTCGTGCCAGAGCTCGCCTTCCTCACCGGGCTCTCCGACCTGCAGAAGAACAGTCGGATGCTGAAGGTCAGAGCCTTTCCCATCCCCTGAGCCCAGCTTTCCCGAGGGTTTGGGAGGAGCCCTAAGCCCTCCCTCACTCCACTGGCCGTTCCTGCTGCAGGAGGTGATGTGGGAGATGATCCAGAGCCCCCAACAGCACTACCAGCACCTCACCAGCCTCCTGCGCCGCATCCGGGACAACCCGGAGGCTTCCCGGGAGCTGGAGCGCTGGGGGCTGTGCCTGGACAGGGACATCTACAGGGTAAGGGCTGTGGGGCTGCCAGCCTGCCCCCTGGGCACAGGGGCAGTGGGGGCAGCTCTGGAGATTCCTGCTCTGCCCAGACCCAGGGTCACATCCTGCCCGTGGAGCGGATCAACCTCCGGCACCGCTCCTTCCTTCCCGCCGAGGACCTGGGCTGGCACCGGGAGGTGACGAAGGAAGTGCCCATCACCGTGGTGAGCAGCAGCCTCCCCTCGGCTGGAAAGCTGGCAGGGGTTTTCCTGAGCCCTGGAATTCTGGTTGAGCTGCTTCCAGCACAAACCCTCCCCTTGTTTGTGTTGGATTCTCGCTCCAGCCTGTTTTTCCCAAGGAATTCGGAGGGATGTGGCTGTGGTGGCGGCGTTCCCGCCTCAGCCCAGGGTGGAGGGAGCCTTTCACAGGCAGGAGCTGGATGGAATTCCATCCAAGTTTCTCTTGGGGCACTTTCCCTCTCCCAAATTCCCCACTGTGCTCCAGATTTCTCTTGGGCCATTTTCCCAAATTCATTTCTCTGCTAAAGGTTCCTCTTGGCCCAAATTACCTCTCTCAAATTCCTCTCTCCCAAGCTCCCTGCTGTGCTCCAGGTCCCTCTAGGCCCAGTTTTCCTCTCCCAAACTTCTCTCTGTGCTCTGCAAATTTCTCTTGGGGCACTTTCCCAAATTCCCCTCTCTGCTCTAAATTTCTCTTGGACCATTTTCCCAAATTCCCTTCTCTGCTAAAGGTTCCTCTTGGCCCAAATTACCTCTCTCAAATTCCTCTCTCCCAAGCTCCCTGCTGTGCTCCAGGTTTTTCTTGGGCCACTTTCCCTCTCCCAGATTCTCCTCTCTGCTCCAGGTTTCTCTTGGGCCACTTTCCCTTTCCCAAATTCCCCTCTCTGCTCTAAATTTCTCTTGGACCATTTTCCCAAATTCCCTTCTCTGCTAAAGGTTCCTCTTGGCCCAAATTCCCTCTCCCAAGCTCCCTGCTGTGCTCCAGGTCCCTCTAGGCCCAGTTTTCCTCTCCCAAACTTCCCTGGGTGCTCTATAGGATTTTCCCTCTCCCAAATGGGAACGTGCTGCGTGGATCGGGAGAAACCGCACAAACCCAAACCCAAACCTGTCCTGGCTTTTGCCCCAGATCCCCATCAATTCCTGGCTCCTGATCTATCCCAAACGGGTGCAGCAGCTGGCCAAGGACCTGCTGGCAGCCATGAGGAGCAGCTGTGGGGCCATGGGAATGCAGGTGGGGCAGCCCACGGTGCAGGAGCTGCGCGACGACCGCATCGAGACCTACGTCAGGGCCATCCAGAGCTCCCTGGGCACCCAGGTGAGCAGGGGGGACATCCCTGGGAAGGCACAGCCTGGAGAAGAGGAGGCTCAGGGAGTTCTTATTTTTCCCTAAAAAGCCATGACAGGAGGGTGAAGACAGGTGGGGGTTGAGGACAGAGAAGGGAGGCTCAGCTTAGACCCCAGCAGGAATTTTTTTCGTGGGAAGAAAATACAGGAATGGGGTGGTGGAGGTGTGGTGGAGTCTCCATCCCTGGAGGTGTGGATGTGTTGGTGACCTTGGGTTTGACTCAGTGATCCAGGAGGGCTTTTCCAAGCTGACCAATTCCACGATTCCCCTCAGGACAAGGTGCAGCTGCTCCTGTGCCTCATCCCCAGCGGCCGGGACGACATCTACGGGGCCATCAAGAAACTCTGCTGTGTGCAGACCCCAGTGCCCTCCCAGGTGGGCTGCGACCCCCCATTCCTGGGAATTCTGTGGCTGTCTCCAGCCTCACTTTCCCCTCTGTTTTCCCTTTCTGTAGGTCATCAACACCCAGTCCCTCGTGGGCCACCCTGGCAAGATCAGGAGCGTGGTGCAGAAAGTTCTGCTGCAGATCAACTGCAAGCTGGGCGGGCAGCTCTGGGGGGTTGATATCCCACTGGTAAGGCAGGAAAACCCTGGGAAGAGGCCTGGGATGAGCCTGGAAGCTCTGGAGGGGGTGAATTATTGTGGGCACAGGCTGGATGAACCAGCTGGAGAATCAGGGGTGGCTTCTCTTGGGTGTGCCTGAGTCCCTTGGAGCTGGAGGGATCTGGGCCTGGAAGTGTCTGATTTATCCCTAAATCCCACCTGTCTGTTTTTCCTTCTTCCTGAAGCAGTTGGGGGTTGTTGGCATGGATATTCTCCCTAAATCCTACCTGCCTTTCCCCCCCTCCATGACCCCTAAATCCCACTTTCCCCCCTCCAGAAGCAGATGATGTTGGTGGGCATGGACATGGACACGATCCCTAAAAGTTCCCTCTCATTTCCCCCCTCCATTATCCCTAAATTCCACCTTTCTCCCCCTCCATGATCCCTAAATTCCCTCTCTTTCCCCCCCTCCATGATCCCTAAATCCCTTCTCTCTCCCCTCCCCAGAAGCAGCTGATGGTGGTGGGTGCGAACATGGACATTATCCCTAAATCCCACTTTTTTCCCCCCTCCAATCCCTAAATCCCACTTTTCCCCTCCAGAAGCAGCTGATGGTGGTGGGCATGGACATGGACATGATCCCTAAATTCCCTCTCTTTCCCTCTCCAGAAGCAGCTGATGGTGGTGGGCATGGACATCTACCACAGCCGCAGCCAAGGCATGCGCTCCGTCATCGGCTTCGTGGCCAGCATGAACCCGTAGGTGGCTCCCTGGCAAAGGGGGGGAAGGCCTTTTCCTGCCCTTCCCTGGGAATTTGCAGCACATCCCATCCCAAATTCCCCTTCCTTGGCCAGGCAGGGGGGGCAGGGTGCTGCTCTCCCCGTGCTGCTGCGCTCGGCAGGGTCGGGAATCGCTGGGAACGCCGAGCCAGGGTTGGTTTGGGCTTGCACAAACCCTGGCTGGACTTTGCCTGGTGCTGGGGGGGGGTTCCTGCTGCTCATTTTTCCCTTCCACCCCCACCCAGCATCCTGACCAAGTGGTACTCCAGGGTGGTTTTCCAGATGCCCCACCAGGAAATCGCCGACAGCCTCCGGCTCTGCCTCTCCCAAGCCCTCAAGCGCTTCTACGAGGTGAGCCCCACCAAAACCCCCCCTCCTGGGGTTCCACAAGCCCTGAAAACCACGGGAAAAGCTCCCAAATTTCCAGCCTGGATAGGTGCAGGGGAGCAAACCTCCCTGTGGCAGCCTTTGGACTGGCTGTGGAGCTCATCCTTATCTCGGGGGTTTGCTCAGAGGGAAGTGCCACGTTACAGCTCCCAGTCCCTTGTCCCCAGCCTGAGAAAAGCAGCCTGGGCCAGGAAAAATCCCAGCTCATGGGGTTTTCCCAGAGAAACTGTGGTTGCTTCATCCCTGGAAGTGTGCAAGGCCAATTTGGAGCGACCTGGGGTGGTGGAAGGTGGAAGCTCAGCAGGGGTGGGTTGGTTTTTGAGGTCCTTTCTAACCCAGACCAGCCCAAAATTCTCTGATTTTATTCTCTCATCCCTCTGTGGGTGCTGCAGGAGCAGCTCTGGACACTGGGAATTTGCTGGGCAGGAGGGCCTGGACACAGGGATAAGGGATTCCCACTGCCAGAGGGCAGAGATAGATGGGATTTTTGGGAAGGAATTCCTGGCTGGGATGGAATTCCCAGAGCAGCTGTGGCTGCCCCTGGATCCCTGGCAGTATCCAAGGCCAGGCTGGAGCCACCTGGAACAGTGGGAAATGTCCCTGCCCATAGCAGGGGATGGAATGAGATGATTTTAAAGCTCCTTCCTCCAAAATCAGTCTGGAATTTTGTTAATTAATTAAAGAATTAATGCAAACACAATCCACCCCGAGCTGCATTTTTTGCAGGGTGGTGGTGGGGGGGACTCAACGTGGGACAAATCCCCAGCTCCATCCCTGAACACCCAAACTTCTCCTGAGCAAGGGACTATTTTCCCACTCCCCTCAGCCATGGCAGGGAGGTAAAAAGGGAGAAAGGAGCCAAATTTCCTCCTTTTCCTCAGCTGAACCACTCCCTGCCCGTGAAGATCGTGGTGTACCGGGACGGCGTCTCCGACCCCCAGCTGGACACTGTGCTCAAGTACGAGGTGCCCCAGCTCCAGAAGAGCTTCCACACCTTCCAAAATTACCAGCCCAGCCTCGTGGTCGTGGTGGTGCAGAAGCAGCTGAGCACCAACTTCTACAGCCTGGCAGGAGAGGAGTTTGTGCCCCCTCCCCTGGGCACCGTCATCGACCACAGCATCACCAGCACGGACTGGTGAGAGGCAGAGCTGGGGGAAAAAACACCCTGGGGAGGGATAAAAAACAACCCCAGGGGAAAAAAAATAACCTGGGGGCAAAAAAGTGGATAAAAAATGCCCCACTGTGGGGGAAAAAAATCCACCCTGGGTGGGGCAAAATGGTTGTGGAACCACCCAGGGGTGCAAAGGAATGGGTGTAAAAATAGCCCAGGGTGCAAAAAGAACTCAGAAAGTTCCCAGGGTGCTGAAGGAGTTGGATAAATAGCTCAGGGTGTTGGGGGGGAAAATTTGCTCCAAGGTGGAAAAAATGGTGTGTGAAAGCCCCCCTCAAGGTGCAAAAAAAATGGTGGTAAAAATTGCATTAGGTATTTTATAATTTATTTGTTTTTATAAAATAAGATATTCTGAGGTCTTATACCTTAAGTGCAAGAAAATGGTTATAAATTCACCCCAGGGTGCAAAAAAATCCAACCAGAGTGGAAGAAAAATGGTGGTAAAACCATCCCAGGGTGCAAAAAAATGGTGGTAAAAATTGCATTAGGTATTTTATAATTTATTGGTTTTATAAAATAAGATATTCTGGGGTCTTATACCTTAAGTGCAAAAAAATGGTTATAAAATCACCCCAGGGTGTAAAAAAATTGGTGGTAAAAATACCATGAGGTGTTTTATTGTTTTTATAAAATAAGACACTCTGGGGTGTAGAAGCACCTCAAGTGCAAAAAAATGGTTATAAAATTTTAATATATTTTTGATGAAAGTTTATGGCTCCAGGGTGCACAAAAAACCACCCAGAGTGAAAGAAAAATGGTGGCAAAACCACCCCAGGATCCAAAAAAAAATCCCTGTGGGGAACAAAAATGAAACCCTTGGGGTTCAAACCCACTATTGTGGGGTGTAAAAACAGCCCAGTCTGGGGTTTAGAGCACCCTGAGGTGGAAAAATGCTCATTTTGGAGGGAAAAAAATAGAAACTTGGGGTTTGTTTTTGCCTCCCAGGCAGGATTTCTTCCTGCTGGCCCATCACTCCCGGCAGGGCTGCAGCGTTCCCACGCGCTACATCTGCGTGTGCAACACGGCCAGCCTCAGCTGCCAGCACCTGCAGAGGTAAGGGGGGCTGGGGACCCCCAGAAACCTCCAGAGGGAGTGGGAGAGACCCCCAGAATCCTCCAGGGGAAAGGGAATGAGTCCAGAGTTACTGAGATCCTGTAACACCCTCAAAATATTCCAGAGGGAATGGGAGAGACCCCCAGAATTATCCAGGGAAAAGGGCAGGAGTCACAGATTTACTGAGATCCTGTAACACCCCCAAAATCCTTCAGAGGGATTGGGAGAGACTCCCAGAATCATCCAAGGAAAAGGACAGGGATTCCAGAGTTACTGAGATCCTGTAACACCCCCAAAATATTCCAGAGGGATTGGGAGAGACCCCCAGAATCAGCTAGGGGAAAGGGCAGGAGTCCCAGATTTACTGAGATCCCACAGCCCCCCAAAATCCTTCAGAGGGAGTGGGAGAGACCCCCAGAATCCTCCAGGGGAAAAGGGATGGGATCCCAGAGTTGCTGAGATCCTGTAACACCCCCAAAATATTCCAGAAGGAAGGAGTCCCAGATTTACTGAGATCCCACAGCCCCCCCAAAATATTCCAGAGGGAAGGGAAGGGATTCCAGACTCCCTGAATATCCCACAGCCCCCCCAAATCCTCCAGGGGAAAGGACAGGGATCCCAGAGCCCCCCCAGTATCCCACAGAAGGAAGAGCAGCCTTGTGTCAGACCCCCAAGCGAGACCCCTCCCCAGATTTGGGGGTTTGGGGTAAATCAGCCCCTGGAGCAGTTTTTATTTTTGGGGGGGCAGGGTGGGGACAGGTCCCTGCCGAGCCTGCAGCTCCTACTGGGTGCCCTGGGAGGTCATTCCCAACCTTTGGAAGAAACAGGAGGAGGTTCTGGGAGGGATCTGAAGCTGGATCCCATTCCCAGAAATCCCCCAATCCCTGTGCCCAGGTTGACCTTCAAGCTGTGCCACCTGTACTGGAACTGGCCGGGCACCGTGCGCGTCCCTGCCCCCTGCAAGTACGCCCACAAGCTGGCATTCCTGGTGGGACAGGTCCTGCACCACGAGCCCAGCACCCACCTCAGCGAGCAGCTCTTCTTCCTTTAACCTGCCAGCACCCAGAAAACCGGGATTGCCCCCAGAAAACCGGGATTGTACTGGGAAAACTGGGATTGTACTGGGATAGCGCCCGCGACGCCGCCCGCTGCTGTTTGCCCCCCTCCCTGCCCAGGAGGGTCTCCCTCAATTCCCGGAGTTTTGGTGTTAATTTATTCTTGATTTGTTGGTTTAGAGGCTGCAGCATCCCAAGGCTGGGGGTTTTTTTTGGGAATTGTCTCCATGGGGATGGAGCTGAAGGAATATCCCGCTGGATTCCAGCCCTCCCAGTAAAGTTAATGAAGCCCCAAAAGTGCTGCTGCTCCCCCAGCTCATCCCGAGGCAGGTGCTGGATGGAAATCCCAAAGATTATTGGGATGATTTTTATTTTTTTCCCTCCCAGTTTCTTGCATTTCCATGCAGGTTTAAAAGGTTTTGTTTTGGGTTTTTTTTCCCTGTGTGATTTTTTCAAGCTGCTGTTGAACAAACCAGCTCCAGTTTGGCCGGTTCTCCTGTCCTTGAGGAGTCACTGGTTTTCCAAGGAGAATTCTTTGTGGATTCAGGTCGTTACCCCAGGGAAAGGTTTTGAGTTTTCACCTGATTTAGGTGCTTTTTTTTTTTTTTTTTGCTTTAGCCAAGACAAGTTGGAATTCCCTCCTTTTTTCTCTTTGCTCTAAGCAGTTTTTTTTTGGTTCATTCCAATAAAATCGTTGCTGGCAGCTGCTCCCTCGTGGATTTTGGGGGGTGCTCCCTCATTCCTGGGGGATCCCAGGCTGGAGCAGGGGGGTCACAGGGGGCAGTGCCACTGGAGCTGTCACCTTGTGCCCTGGGTTAATCATTTATCCCCGTTTATTTGCCAATCCCAGCGGACTTTGGCAGCCTGGGGTGGGATTTAGGAACAAATCTTGGCCCTGGGGGTTCCAGGCTGGGGGGGTTTGGGGGTCCCCCAGCTCTGCTTGACCCCCTCCAGCTGCTTTTTTTCTCTCCCAGTTCTGCTTTTCCTTATCCCTGCCAGCTCCTTGGAGCAGGGAGAGGAGCCAGGATGGGGATTTGAACCCCCCCGGGGCTTTTCCAGGGGGTCTTTGGGGTCCCCCAGCCCCACCCGAGGGGCTGTGACCCCTTGGGAAGGGGTTTTGGGGGGGGGTCAGTGCTCCCCAGGGGTCTTTGGGGTGCCTTGTGCCCCTCAAAGCTGTTTGGGGGCGTCCCTGTGGTGACCCCAGGGGGGATTTTGGGGGATCTGGGGGGGTCCTCGGGGTCTCGGTGCCCCCAGGTTTGGGGGTACAGCAGGATCCAGGGGGTCCTAAGAGCCTTGGGTGGGTTTTTGGGGGGTCCCGGGGTGATGTTTGGGGGTGGTTGGGGTCTTGGTGCCCTGGGTGGGTGTTTTGGGGTGAGCCCAGGGGATGGTTTGAGGGTCCCAGGTGGGATTTTGGGGGTCCCAGGTGGGATTTTTGGGGGTCTCCATCCTCTCAGAGTGAGTGTTTTTGGGGGTCCTGGTGCCCCAGGGGGGTGTTGGGGCAGTTTGGGGATCCCAGGTGGGATTTTTTTTTTAGGGG
>VXBS01002695.1:13054-27637 GCA_013400255.1 Sitta europaea
GCCCGGGGGGCGCTGGGCAGCGCTGGGGGTCCCTGTGCGGTGGTACCGGGGGGGACCGGGCTATCTCCCGGGTTCGCTGCCCATCTGCCCTCCCCCGGGCCTGCGGGCTGGGATCACGGGAAAGGAAAGCACAGGACGCTCCAGGGACAGCCCAGGGCTGTCCGTGACCCAGGGACGTGTCCGCTGGACGAGCGGCCGGGCACGGAAATCCTTCCTGCCCCTGCGAAGCCGCAGGACACGTGGAGGGAGCCGCGGCGGCTCCGCTGGCTCCCGGCAGGAGCGGGACGGCTCCCGGGGGGCTGGGATTTGGGGGCCCCCGGTGCCCCCCTCCCCTGCAGGTTTGCGCCAGCCAGCTGTCCCTGCGCGGGATTTCGGGATTTCGGGAAGCGGCTGGCTGACGTCGCCGGGGTCACGCTCGGCTGTGCCAGCGGTTTTAATTCCCAGCGTCTCCTTCCCGCTCGGCACGGGAGAGGAGGGCGGGCAGGGATGCGTGCATTGCCAGCGATGAGCTCTGGGGAGTGAAAGCCCAGGGAGCTGGGAAGGGTTTGGGAGCTGCGCTGTGCTGTCGTGGCTGCCGGGCATCGCTCCCGGGCACATCCCTCCCGGGCAGCGGGCTGTCCCCGTGCCCCAGCCCGAGCAGCGATAAAGTAGGGCAGGCGCTGGCTCCGGGAGCGCATCCCGCTGCAAGGACGCCCTTGAAGGTAGCAGGCAGGAGGCCGGGGGGCTCCGGGCGGTGGGGATGGCGAGGGTCGGTGTTTTTTGGGTGTTTGCCGCATCCCGTCTGTCCCGGGATGCTGGGCTGGGTGTGCTCGGCGCCCTCCTGCCTTGCCCCGGGTTCCCGCAGGTTCCAGCCCGCCGGGCTGTCCCTCTGCGGGCCCTTCTCCTGCGCAGGGGCGGCTCCTCCACCTCGGTTTTGCCCTAAAACGGAGCGAGCCTGTGCAGCTCCGGCCGCTGCCCGGCTCTGCCCGCTCAGCGCTTCCTGCCTTGCCTTTGGCAACGAGGGGAAAGTTGAGGTCCGGTTTTCCAGTCTGGGTGTATCCGGCTCAGCCCGGCTTTGGGAGAAACCCCCGGGAGGGGTTTTGGCAGCGGGGAGAGCTGCGTGCCTTGGCACGGGCCGGGGCATCGGAGTGCAGGGAGATGGGGAGCGCTCGGCTGGCAAGGGACGTGCGGCCAGCCGGGACAAACCTTTGGCATGCTGGGCTGTGTGCCAGCTCCTCTGGGAGTCACCTGGATGTCCCACGTAGCCCAGGAGGATCCACCTGGAAGGGTGGATTGGGATAAGGGAGGCAGAGGAAGGGGCTGGGATGCTGAAAGGGCAGAGGTCCCTCGGGTCCCCCCGCCCAGCAGGGTGTGCCCAGCACCAGCACGGCTCTGGATGGGCTCCCTCCCTCCTTTTGGAAAGAGAGGGGTTAAGTCAAAGCATCCGAGTTAAGCCCTGGCAGGAGGAGGCTAAAACCTGCCTGAGAACAAAGCTCTCAAAGTGGTGGTAAGCTGGTAAAAGCTGTGGGAATGTGGGAGCCTTCAGGGGGAGCGGGGTGCTGAATGGGGAGCGGGGTCCGGCAGATCCTCGGTGTGGAAATCCTGGCCCCAGGTTATTTTTGGAACAATTGCTTGGCCAGCCTTCAAAAATGTCCTGGTTTTTGGAAGAGATTGGAGCCTGTGAGCTGTCAGCACAGGCCAGGCACTGCAGGGTGTCCAGGGCTGGGTTGGGAGCACCAGGAACCCCTGGGAATGGGAGCCAGGGGGATCAGGAGTGCACCTGGAGCCCCACACTGGGATCAGGATGGATGCTGCATTGAGGGAGGCAGCAGACTTTTGTTTTCTCCTTGTGAATCTCAAATTTGCTGTTCACCTTTCAGGGAAACTTTTCCAGGAAGGCAGCCTGAGCTCTGGGCTCTCGGGTGCCTCCCAAGGTGGACGTGCAGGTCGTGCCTGGTGTCCCCCCCCTCCCTGAGCCTCTTCCTTTGCACCCCGGGGCTGGGCCACCCCTCTTTTATCAATTCCCGGCGCATATGAAAGGAGCTGAGAGGGCAAGGATTGATTCTGGGCAAACACTATAAAGGCACCTACAGTTAGAGCAGGGAAGCACTCGGTTCATGGTAATTATTCTGGTTAAATTATAACCTCATGAACAGGCCACCTCTGTCCCCGGGGCTGCCGTGTTCCTCCTCCGAGCTCTGGCTCTGAGGTGCTGGAGGTGTTTGTGTCCCAGCCCTGGGGACACCGAGGGAGCTGGATTTGGGGCTGGCACAGCTGCACTGGGGCTCAGCCCTGCCTGCTCCCCGACCATCCTGCTCTCACCAGGGTCCCTGAGGTGCTGCAGAGCTGGAGAGCCCCCGGGAGCCCTGTGCTCACGGTGAGTGAGGGGCTTGGGCTGGCCCAGGGAGGAGGAGGAGGAGGAGGGGAGCTGGCCTTGCATGGAAAAATGCTGATTCCTCCTCAGGATCTGAGTGCTCCCAGCGCTGCTCCCCTTTTCCCTGAGCATAAATCCCTCGGTGGGGTGTGGAGGAGCCGTGGTCGGAGCTCTGGCAATGCCAAAGCCCACAGCTGTGTGGTTTCTCTCCCACAGCATCCCAGAGGCACCATGAGCCCCAGCGTGGGCCCCCGGAGCTGCTGCCTGCTCCTGCTGCTCTGCCTCCTCCCCTGCCCGCAGGTCCGGGCGGGCAGGGACAGCCCCGGAGTGTCGGCAGCCTCCTTCCTGCAGGATCTGCTCCAGCGCTACGGGGAGAGCCAGACCTTGAGCCTGAAGCAGCTCAAGGCCCTGCTGAACCGCCTGGATGTGGGAGTGGGACACGCCAACCTCTCCCAGACTCCTCAGCAGCGCCTGAACCTCTCCCGTGTAAGGAGGGCACCCCCTAAACTGCCCTGGATACCCCCCAAAACCTCCCTGGGTACCCCCAAAACTGCCCTGGATACCCCCCAAAACCTCCCTGGGTACCCCCAAAACTGCCCCGGGCACCCCCAAAACCTCCCCGGGTACCCCCAAAACTGCCCCAGGCACCCCCAAAATCTCCCTGGGTACCCCCAAAACTGCCCTGAGTACCCCCAAAACCTCTCTGGGCACCCCAAAACCTCCCTGGACACCGCCAAAACCGCCCCAGGCACCCCCAAAATCTCTCTGGGCACCCCCAAAACTGCCCCAGGCACCCCCAAAACCGCCCTGGGCACCCCCAAAACTTCCCTGCGGGCTCCTGGAATCTCCCCGTGGAGCTGTGGGAATCTCCAGGCACATTTCTGTCCCTTCCCTCCAGCAGTGCTTCAGCTCCGTGGAGCTTTTTGCCATCCACAACCTGAGCGAGGGCTCCCCGGTGGGGCACAGCGAGTTCAAGGAGTTCTGCCCCACCATCCTGCAGCAGCTGGAGTCGAGGGCGTGTGCCTCCGAAAACCTGGAAAATGAGGAGAACGAGCAGACAGAGGAGAGCAGGCCCAGCTCAGCTGAAGGTAATTGGGGTGCTGGGGGGGGCCACGGGCACTGCCTGGGCCTGGGCACGGAGCCTGGGGACATGAGGAACAGCCAGTTCCCACTGCTGGGAATTCCCTCCGAGCAGCTGGGAGTCCTGACCGAGTTTTGCTGGCTGTGGATTGTGCCGTGGAGTGGTTTTGCCAGGATAACCTCTGTGCCTCCGGGATGGCTGGATGAGGAGGGTTGAGGATGAACCCCTTCTTCTGGGGGTTCCTGTGGGTGGCAGGGGGTGACCTGGCCTCTGGAGGGCCCCGCTGGCCTCCAGCCAGCTCAGCCAGCTCCCACCTATCCCAATCCCAACGATGCCCAAGGTCTGGGATCAGCCCCGAGCACAGCTCGGCTTCTCCCACGCTGAGTCTGCCTGGTCCAAACCTTTTCCAAGGAACCTGCTGGCTTCATTCCCACCTTGCCTGCACCAAACCCGAGGGTCCTGTGGCAGCTGGAGCATCTGGAGCACGGGGAGCAGCCCCGGAGCCAGCCCTTCCCACCCGCCCGCCTCCGGGCTCTCCGAGAGCCTCGGTAATGTCTGGCCCTCGTTTCTTCTCGTTCCGCAGCGTGGGGCTTTGGTTTTCTCAGTGTGTCCATGATTAACGTGGCCTCCCTGCTCGGAGTCCTCATCGTGCCGTGCTCCCAGAAGGCCTTTTTCAGCCGGGTGCTGCTGTTTTTCATCGCGCTCTCCATCGGCACGCTGCTCTCTAACGCGCTCTTCCAGCTCATCCCAGAGGTGCGGTAGAACGTCCCTGCCTCTCTCCCACCGCCAGGGGCGGCTCCCCAGGCGCCCTCTCTGCCTCCACCCTGCCGAATCGATCCGACCCCTCGTCACCCGAGGCTCAGGGCTTGGCTCAAGGGGCTCTGCAGGGCTTTTCTGACCCCTCTGAGCACCAGGAAATCCTCAGTGGCTTCATCCCTGCCACGTCGGAGGGCTGGGAATGTGCTGGGAGAAGCTGTTGGCTGCTGCTCTGCATCCCTCGGAGGGATGTGCTCAGCCACGCTTGTGGCAGTGCTGCTGCCATGAGCCAGAGGGAAAAAAATGTGAAATATCCATGAAAATATGATCAAGTATCCATACAAAAACATGGAGAACAGCCAGGAGAAGCACCGGCTTCCTCTGGAATCAGCCAACTCTTACAAATCCTTTAATTGCCTTTTTTTTTTCCCCTTTACCTGATTGCCCAGCCTGATATTCCCACGAGGGTTCTGGCTTCCATGAGTTTTCCTGGTGCTCTGACGGGACCGACAGAAATATCGCAAATTAATTGTGTTGTAATTGCGCAGTTCTGGAGCTGAATAAATCCACCAGGACTGGAAACCTTTGGAACGTGCTCCAAGGATGAAGGTGCTCAGAGGATGAGCTGGATTTGGCACATTTAAAATTCCAGTGGGTTTTTCCCCTTAGCATTGCCCGTTCACTGCCGGGCAGCGAACGCCTCACCCGTGCTGGCGAGGGGACATTTTTACAAAGCTCATTTTCAGCTCCAGAACTGCAAATTTTTTTGCTGGACGTGGAAACCAAGCGCCTCTAATTCCTGCTGTGCCAGGAATTGAAATGCTGGAGTACACTCCAGCCCCGCCAGCACCCGGAGCATCCCAGCAGGGCCGGGCTGCGGGCCGGGGCCGGAGCGTACGAGGTGCTGGGGGGCCGCGGGCGCTCCGTGGCTTGGGAACGCCCCCCGGAGCAGAGCTGGGGGCTGGCTGGGCCACGGCCTGGCTACCAAAACTCAGCTGAGCTGCCCAGCCTTTCCCAAAGCCGCCGAGCGCCGGGCTCGCCCTTTGGAGGCGGCGCCAGATGAACAACAATCACTAATGGATGTCCTCTTCTCTCCCTCCCTCCTGTCTCGGTGCTGGCGCTGTGGATTCCTCCCCCGCCCGTCCCCACGCTGATCTCGTCCCTTCCCATCTCCCCGGGGTGGGTCTGGCTCTGCCAGTCTGGGGTTACGGTTTCCTCTGCGTCTCCGTCATCTCCCTGTGCTCGCTGGTGGGAGCCAGCGTGGTGCCCTTCATGAAGAAGACTTTTTACAAGCGGCTGCTCCTCTACTTCATAGCTCTGGCGATTGGAACTCTCTACTCCAACGCCCTCTTCCAGCTCATTCCCGAGGTAGGGAGGGGACTGGTGGGTCTGTGTTTTCTCTCTCTCTCTCTCTCTCTCTCTGGGGCTGCTTCTCTCTCTCTGGGCGCTCGCTGGCTGGAGAAGGGGAAGGCATCGTCGGAGGGGAGCCCAGAGCGAGGTATGGAGGGCTGGCAGCCCCTCGGAGCTGGAGTTGGGAAGGGAATTGCTCCAGGGAGATCCCCGCTCTGCTTCAAGCAGAGGATCCTTGTTTATTTGCCTTTTCTGGCTTTTTGTAGCCCTGGAGGCAGGTCCCCCCCGTGCAGAGTGGAGCCTGGGTTTGGCACCCAGTGCAGGTGCTGGATCCACTGCCTTGGGGCACAGCCGGCCTGGATGAGGGAATGAGGGAGATGCCAGGTGCACAAAGGTGGTTTCTGAGCTTGTCCCCACAGCAGCTGCTCCTCAGAGAGAGCTCAGAGCTGTGTCAGCCCTCCAGTGTCACCCCAGGGGCAAAGGCAGCTGAAGGGCACTGCCAGGGCCTGCTCCTCATCCTCTGCATGTCCCCTCCTGCCTGCAGGCGTTTGGGTTCAACCCGCAGGAAGATTATTACGTGTCCAAATCCGCCGTGGTGTTCGGGGGCTTCTACCTCTTCTTCTTCACAGAGAAGGTCCTGAAGATGCTGCTGAAGCAGAAGGATCAGGTGAGGCAGAGCAGGGGGCGGTGGTGGGGGGAACAGCAGGAATTTTGGGGTGGTGGGGTGGGAAAGAGCAGGGATTTTGGGATGGTAAAGAGCAAGAATATTGGGATGGCTGGGCGGGAAAGAGCAGTAATTTCGCGATGGTGGGGTGGGAAAGAGCAGGAATTTCAGGATGGTGGTGTAGGAAAGAGCAGGAATATTGGGATGGAGGGATGGGAATCAGCAGGGCTATCAGGATGGTGGGGTGGGAAAGAACAGGGATATTGGGATGGTGGTGTAGGAAAGAGCAGGAATATTGGAATGGGAGGGTGGGGGACAACAGGAATTTCAGGATGGACGGGTGGGAAAGAGCAGCAATTTCAGGATGGTGGTGTAGGAAACAGCCAGAATATTGGGATGGAGGGATGGGAAAGAGCAGGAATTTTGGGATGGTGGGGTGGGGGACAGCAGGGATAGCGGGATGGAGGGCTGGGAATCAGCAGGGCTGTCAGGCNGTTTTGGGGTGGTGGGGTGGGAAAGAGCAGGGATTTTGGGATGGTAAAGAGCAAGAATATTGGGATGGCTGGGCGGGAAAGAGCAGTAATTTCGCGATGGTGGGGTGGGAAAGAGCAGGAATTTCAGGATGGTGGTGTAGGAAAGAGCAGGAATATTGGGATGGAGGGATGGGAATCAGCAGGGCTATCAGGATGGTGGGGTGGGAAAGAACAGGGATATTGGGATGGTGGTGTAGGAAAGAGCAGGAATATTGGAATGGGAGGGTGGGGGACAACAGGAATTTCAGGATGGACGGGTGGGAAAGAGCAGCAATTTCAGGATGGTGGTGTAGGAAACAGCCAGAATATTGGGATGGAGGGATGGGAAAGAGCAGGAATTTTGGGATGGTGGGGTGGGGGACAGCAGGGATAGCGGGATGGAGGGCTGGGAATCAGCAGGGCTGTCAGGCTGGCTGGGTGGGAAAGAGCAGGAATTTTGGGATGGTGGTGTAGGAAAGAGCAGGAATATCAGTCTGGAGGGATGGGAATCAGCAGGAATTTTGGGATGGAGGGCTGGGAATCAGCAGGGCTGGCTGGGTGGCAAGGAGCAGGAAGGTGGGGATGACTGCCAGCCTGGATCCTGCAGCACCACCACGGGCACAGCCACTACGGCCCCGAGGCGCTGCCCTCCCAGAAGGACCGGGAGGAGGGGGTCACTGAGAAGCTGCAGAACGGGGACCTGGACCACATGATCCCACACATCAGCAGTGACCTGGAGTGCAAGCCCCCCTCGGGGGAGGAGAAGGCTGTGGTGGGCTCCCTGTCTGTCCAGGTGAGGAGAACGCACCACACAGACTCCTGATTTTCTCAAAGGCTGCCTGAAGAATCAGTTTATTTTTAGGGCTGGTTCTCCCTTCTGTACAATCTTCCACAGATCAGTGTGATTGGTGNTCAGCAGGGCTATCAGGATGGTGGGGTGGGAAAGAACAGGGATATTGGGATGGTGGGGTGGGAAAGAGCAGGAATTTCAGGATGGTGGTGTAGGAAACAGCCAGAATATTGGGATGGAGGGATGGGAAAGAGCAGGAATTTTGGGATGGTGGGGTGGGAGACAGCAGGGATAGCGGGATGGAGGGCTGGGAATCAGCAGGGCTGTCAGGCTGGCTGGGTGGGAAAGAGCAGGAATTTTGGGATGGTGGTGTAGGAAAGAGCAGGAATATCAGTCTGGAGGGATGGGAATCAGCAGGAATTTTGGGATGGAGGGCTGGGAATCAGCAGGGCTGGCTGGGTGGCAAGGAGCAGGAAGGTGGGGATGACTGCCAGCCTGGATCCTGCAGCACCACCACGGGCACAGCCACTACGGCCCCGAGGCGCTGCCCTCCCAGAAGGACCGGGAGGAGGGGGTCACTGAGAAGCTGCAGAACGGGGACCTGGACCACATGATCCCACACATCAGCAGTGACCTGGAGTGCAAGCCCCCCTCGGGGGAGGAGAAGGCTGTGGTGGGCTCCCTGTCTGTCCAGGTGAGGAGAACGCACCACACAGACTCCTGATTTTCTCAAAGGCTGCCTGAAGAATCAGTTTATTTTTAGGGCTGGTTCTCCCTTCTGTACAATCTTCCACAGATCAGTGTGATTGGTGAAAAGATAAACTTCTTCACCCACACTGGTCAAAGCAGAGGGACAGCAAAAGAAATTCTTCCTCCTAGGAGGAATGTCCATGTAGATATTGGAACAAAAACAGTTCTGGTGTTTTCCCCTTTTACCCTGGGAAAAGCAGCAAACTCAAACATCAGAAAAGTAGAACTTTAGAAAAATCAGGAAGTTCAGGCCTGAAACCAGCCTGCAGGTGAGTGCCTCATCCCATGGGCTTGTGGATAATCCCACCTGGCAGATAAACCAGCTCTGCAGCCCAAATTCCCTGCGTGTGGTGGGAACAAACAGCTCTGCTGTGTGCAGTTCATCATCAGGGGGGTGGCTCTCCCGTCTGGGGGAGGGATCCTGGCCCCATTGGAGGGATCCTGACCCATTGGAGGGATCCTGGCCCTGTTTGAGGGGTCCTGACCCTGTTTGAGGGATCCTGGCCCCATTGGAGGGATCAGTGATCCCATTTGAGGGATCAGTGATTGCATTTGAGGGATCATGACCCCATTTGAGGGATCATGACTCCGTTTGAGGGATCAGTGATTATATTTGAGGGATCAGTGATTATATTTGAGGGATCATGACCCAGTTTGAGGGATCATGACCCCATTTGAGGGATCAGTGATTGCATTTGAGGGATCATGACCCCATTTGAGGGATCATGACCCCGTTTGAGGGATCATGACCCCGTTTGGGCGCTGACCCCCATTCTGGGGGGCCGTGGCAGGACCTGCAGGCCTCCCAGAGCGCGTGCTACTGGCTGAAGGAGGTGAGGTACTCGGACATCGGGACCCTGGCCTGGATGATCACCCTCAGTGATGGCCTCCACAACTTCATCGACGGCCTGGCCATCGGCGCGTCCTTCACCGTGTCCGTGTTCCAGGGGATCAGCACCTCCGTGGCCATCCTCTGCGAGGAGTTCCCCCACGAGCTGGGTATGTGGCTCTGGAGTCCTTTCTTCCAGCCAAAAAGGCAGATTTGGGGTGGAATAAACAGTGATGCTGCTGAGAGGGGGGAAATGGAGGGCTGGAAACGGCTCTGAGTAATCGCCGCTCTAAAAATAACGAGGTAATATGATGTCTGTGATTTAAATTTAGATGGAGGCATCTGAAGACAAAAAAAAAAAAAAGCCCTCAACACCTCGTTGGTTTGGGAAGAGGCAGGGAGGCGGGTTTGGGTGGGAATGTTCAAATTTAGGGGCAGTGGTGTGGTCAGTGGAGGGGAGGAGGGTTTGGGTGCGAGTGTGTGGGTTTAGGGACAGTGCTGTGGTCAGGGAGGGGGAGGTAGGTTTGGGTGGGAATGTCTGAATTTAGGAGCAGTGATGGTCAGTGAAGGAGAGGTGGGTTTGGGTGGGAATGTCCAAATTTAGGGGCAGTTGAGGGGGAGGCAGGTTTGGGTGTGAATATCTGAATTTAGGAGCAGTGATGGTCAGTGAAGGAGAGGGGGGTTTGGGTGGGAATGTCCAAATTAGGGTTTTGTTTTTTTGGTTGTTTTTTTGGGTGAGGGGAGTGGAATTTAGGGGCAGTTGAGGGGAGAAGCAGATTTGGGAGTGAATGTCCAAATTTAGGGGCAGTTGAGGAGGAGGCAGGTTTGGGTGTGAATGTCTGAATTTAGGAGCAGTGATGGTCAGTGAAGGAGAGGCAGGGTTGGGGGGGAATGTCTGAATTCAATTGTGGATGGTCAGCGAAGGTGAGGTGATTTTGGGTGTGAATGTCTGAATTCAGGGGCAGTGATGGTCAGTGCCCAGTGCCAGCAGCCACAGGGAGCCCACACTTGAGCTGGCACACGCTGTGAGTTTTGGGGTGTCCCCTGCAGTCCAGGGCTTGGTCTCTGATCCTTGTGCATCCCTCCAGCTCGGGACATTCTGGGATTCTATGACTTCAAGGCAGTGCTGTCCCAGTTCTGCTGCCAGCCCTTCCCTCCTCATCCTCCCATCTTCTTCTCCCACAGGGGACTTTGTGATCCTGCTGAATGCTGGCATGACCATTCGCCAGGCACTTTTCTTCAACTTCATCTCAGCCTGCTGCTGCTACGTGGGCCTGGCCTTTGGCATCGTGGCTGGCAGCCACTTCTCTGCCAACTGGATCTTTGCTCTGGCTGGAGGGATGTTCCTGTACATAGCACTGGCTGACATGGTAAATCCTGAGCCCAGAATCCTGAGCCCCTGGGATTTCTCCCTAGGAAAAGCTCTGCTTGCCCTCGGCCTGCAAACTCTCTCCTCTTGGCACGTGCAGCTTTGCCTGGCTGAAATCCCCTGGGATGGGAGGGTGCAGGGTGTCTGCTGAGGAAGGATGGAGCTGTCACTGAACCCTGCCATCCCAATTTTCCCCCTGCAGTTCCCTGAGATGAACGAGGTGAGCCGGGAGGACGAGCAGAACGGCAGCGCCCTGATCACCTTCGCCATCCAGAACGCGGGGCTGCTCACGGGCTTCACCATCATGGTGCTGCTCACCATGTACTCAGGGCAGATCCAGATAGGGTAGGACCAGCCCCAGCTACAGCCCTGATCCAATTTTTCCATGGTTTCTCTTCTTTTTTTTTGGGGGGGGGAAGGGTTTTGTTTTTTTGGTTGTTTTTTTCTTCTTTCCTTTTCCTGCTGCGAACATGCGACGGTACCTGTGCAGGCACTGACGTCACACTACAGGAGAGACATTGCTTTGAAAGCTATTCCATGGATTTTTTTTTTCTGGTTTAAGGCTGAGGGGAGTGGAATTCCCCTTCCCATAGGACTGACCTGACTTTTTCCAGTGTCATATCCCTTCTCACCTCTCCCAGGAAGGATGGAATGGGGAGACAGGAGCTGCTCCAGCCGTGCTGCTCCTCTCGTTGTGCTGGCAGCGTTCCCATGGGACATGACCCCTCTGGGGGTGTGTGATGGGGACAGATGGGGACAGACCCTTCTCAGAGCTGTGCTCTCCTAGGATGAGGAGGTTCACCATGTCACCATCCTCCGACAGCTTTCGCTCCCCTTCAGCCCGGACAATGCCCTGGCCAGAGCGGGGTGAAGAGGGCCAGGGGTTTCAAAGCACATTTTGGGTGTCAGTGCTGGGAGCAGAGGACACCAAACTGGGTTGGAGTGACACTTGGGCTGCTGGGAGAAGCCTGCCAGGATGCCCTGCCAGGCATCTGTGAGGGCTGGTGAGAAGGGCATGAGAGCAGAGCCCTGCCCGGCCGCAGGCTCCAGCCCAGGGATTTGTCCTCAGGCTGTGTCACAGCTCACAGGGACACCCGGGAACAGCCACGGGTTTTTAAACAGTGCTGAGGGTCAGGGTGGGGTGGGGGGTGTTTTTAAAAGCAAAACTCAGACTGTGAACCTCTTTAGGTTGCGTGTTCCCAGCCTTAGGGAGTAGCCAGAGAAGGGTGTTCCAGGCACTTCCCAGCTCTGCCTCCGGGCTGACGTTCCCCAGATTCACTAGGTGAATTACTTATTATCATATTGATAAGGTTGCCCACCCCACCCGTGTCGCTTGAGGTTCCCTTCTGCCCCCAGATCCCTCGTCCTGTACCTGGTGTGAGCTTGTGGCCGTGTGGATCCAGGGGAAGCCCTCGTGGTTTGGTGCTGCACTGGGATGGAGGGGAGGTGCAGGTGCTTTGGAAGTGTTTGTGAAGTGTCTTCCTTCACTCCCCACCTGTGCAGGTGTGACAGGGTGGTGGCCCCGTGCTGGAGCTGAGGCTCCCACACCTTCCCTTCCCCCCCTGAGGAAAGCAAACCTGTGCCAGGTGTCATCCCTGGAGGGATCACAGCCCCTGGCACAGGCTCAGCACCCCTGGCAGCGTTGTGCCCTGGCTGCATCACTGTAATCCCTGAATTCCTGTAGTTCCCAGCTGGGTGATGTTCTTCCTAAGCTCCCAACAGCTGTCACCGAGCCCCTGGCCTCTGGCTCTGCCAGGATCCTCCTGGATCATCACCTGCACTCTGGGTGGCTTTTCTAGTCTGGGCATTTGTCCCCTCAGCACCCCCAGGCTCTTGGCTTCGTCCTGCACCCCAAAACCTAAATATCAACTTCTGGGTGAGCAGGGAGCCTCTTTGGGATCACCTGAAGGTGCCACACGAGTGATTCCCTCAAGGACAGACAGGCTCTGCTTTGTCCTGTGTGCTGTCCCTTGTGGATTGTCACCATAAATCACTATTCCCTCTGGGACAGAGCGGTGTGGCCGGTGCTGGCTCGGGCAATCATTCAGCAGCTCACAGGCATTCCCTGTGCTGCTGATTCCAGTGGCATTGGAAACGCTTTGGCCTTGCTTGAGAGAGCCAGGGCTCCAGCTGACTGACTCCATGTGGAAAATCCGAGTCCTTTCTCTGGCACAGGGGCCCTCTCCTCTCTCTGAGGGAAGCTCTTGGAAAACACCATGTGGCTGGCAAGGCACAGGGCACCGGAGCTGCATCCCTGCTGGAAAAGCCTCCGTGGGGCAGGACAGGGGGAAACTGGGGGGTTTGGACTGTGCCTGGGAGATCCCCAAG
Source organism: Sitta europaea (assembly GCA_013400255.1). Taxonomy (NCBI): domain Eukaryota; kingdom Metazoa; phylum Chordata; class Aves; order Passeriformes; family Sittidae; genus Sitta; species Sitta europaea. The sequence goes on from VXBS01002695.1 coordinate 25,837, forward strand.
AGCTGGGAAGTGGCAGAGAGCAGGGCTTGGCTTCCTCAGAGCCGGCAGGATTCACTGTGGGCATCACAAATCCGTCATCCTCTCGTTTCGAGTTTATCCCTGTTTCCTGAGAAATCTGCAACCCGGAGCTTTGGGGGGTGGAGGGCGAGAACCGAGGCTGCTCTGCCACCAAGGAGAGCTCCCGTTCCCGGCTGGGCAGGCTGGCACTGCCAGGGGGAAAAGGGCTGGGAACCCACCCCAAATCGAGCTGCTCGTGGATTTTCATCCGTGTCTCCTTCCCCCTCATCCGGTTGGAAGCTCAAGTTCCATCTCAGTATTTCAATTATAACTCAGGTGTCGGAGGAGAGAACGCGCCGAAACAAAGAGCGTTAACTTAAATGTCACGTGAATTGTACAGCTATTTGTAAAATTCCATAAATAAAATATATTCTGTAATGACGGCGGGTCCCAGGCGTGCTCCGGCAGCGACATCCTCCCTGCTGGAGGGGGATGCAGGGGTGGCAGCGCTGCTGGCTCGGGATTTTTTCCGAGGGGAAGCAAAGGTTGGAGCCGGGCTGGGTGATGCAATCCCGGTTTTCCAGCTGGTTTTCCGTGGCTGTGCAGTGCAGCGAGGCTGACGGGAGGTGGCACTGACAGCCCCCGGCCCGCCCGCATGGCACGGCCTTTGCGGCTCCTTCTTTAATTATATATATATATTTTTTTTAATTTTTTTTAATTTATCTGAAACGTCTTTCCAAGCCCTGGGAGGTGTGGGATGCGGGATTCCTCTCTGTGCTGTGCTCCTGGCAGTTTGTGTCCTGTTTTCCTACCCTCCATTAAGGGAAAAAAAAGCGCAAACTTTGCTTTTCTACTTCCCTTTTTTTGCCTTTTTCTACACCCCCATCTGCCACCTCTGAGCAGAAAAGGCAATTTTTAGAAACCCTGTGGAACTAAAGAAACAGAATCATGACATTCTGAGGTGTTTTATAAAAAAAAAAAATTAATGTTTCATTAAGCAAGGGAGGTCACAGCGAGCATCGGTCGTGCTCCTGCTCACCAGCCCTTCCAGGGGGGAATCTTTGCTGCAAAATCCTTGTGTTTTGCTGAATGCCTGAAACCGGAGTTACCTCAGAAAACGGTGCTGGATGGGGTCATGGAATTCCTGGAGTGGTTTGGGTTGGTTGAATCCATCCAGTGCCTCATCTCCCACTGTCCTGGGTTATCCCAGCCTGGCCTCGGGCACTGCCAGGGATCCAGGGGCGGCCGCAGCTCCTCTGGGAATTCCAGCCCAATATCCCATCCCAACCTGGCCTCCTGCGTCTTCAGGTGGCAGGAATAAACCATCATGTTTTTCCTGACCCCCTAAACTGTCCTGTCTAAGGGAGATGAGCGATGGAGCCAGGCCGGGAGAGCCGGGGAAAATGCAGGGAGAGCTCCGAGCCCCTTCCAGAGGGACTGTGGATAAAGGACGGAGGGATAGGACCCAGGGAATGGCTGGGTGGGATATTGGGAAAGAATTCCTGGCTGGGAGGGCGCTGGGGAGCCAGGATGGAATTCCCAGAGGAAACATCCAGGGCCAGATTGGAGCACGCTGGGACAGCGGGAGGCGTCCCTGCCCGATCCTGCCCATCCCTCCCAGAGCAAGGCGGGGTCCCACTCTCNCACCACTCTCCTCATGCTCGAGCGCTGCTCCAACACCCCCAGCGCCATGCCCGCGCTTTCCTCTCCCCCCCTCAGCAGCGCCGCCGCCATGTTGCCCCCCCCGTTGCTTAGCAACGCCCCCTTCCATTCCAAGATGGCGGGCGGGGCGGGGCGGGCGTGG
>VXBS01002698.1:13656-26356 GCA_013400255.1 Sitta europaea
GGGTCCCCCCTCTGCAGGGTCCCCCCTCTGCAGGGTCCCACCCCGGCAGGGTCCCCTCTGCAGGATCCCACCCCGGCAGGGTCCCACCCCGCAGGGTCCCACCCGCCGGCTGCCACCCCGGAGCCCTTCCTGGCCCCCCCTCCTGTCACCGGACTCGGGCAGGGGGACACGACACACCGCTGGAGGGAGGGGATTGTCCCGCTCTGTTGGCGCGGCCTCACCTTGAGCGCTGCGTGCGGTTTTAGGCGGCCCGGTGAAAGAACGGGATGGAGGTGTAAGAACGGCATGGAGGTGTAAGAACGGCATGGAGGTGTTAGCGAGCGTCCGAAGGAGGGCAGCGGATATGGCGAAAGGCCTTGAGGGGAAGCCTTAGGAGGAGCGGTTGAGGTTACTTGGTGTGTTCAGCCTGGAGGAGAGGAGACTGAGGGGAGACCTCATCGCAGTCCAAAACTTCCTCGTGAGGGGAAGCAGAGGGGCAGCTCCGATCTCTGCTTTCTGGGACCAGTGGTAGAACCCGAGGGCGCGGCTGGAACTGTGTCGGGGAGGTTTAGGGTGACCATCAGGGAAAGGCTTTTTTCCCCCGAGGGTGTCGGGGCCCTGCCCAGGCTCCCTAGGGAATGGTCACGGCCCCAAGGCTGCCAGAGCTCCAGGAGCGCTTGCACAACGCTCCCAGGGACGGGGTGGGATTGTTGAAGAGTTCCTTGCAGGGCCAGGAATTAGACTTGAGGGTCCGTTCTGTGATTCTGTGACCCCGCTGGGGACTTTGTTCTGGTGACTCCTCAGGGCCGCTCCGAGGGGCCTGGGGCGGAGGAGGGGGACGGTGGTGGCACAAAGGCGGCGCCAGGAGCCTCCCCTCGCCCTCCGTGTCCCCCCGCAGGGCTGCCCTGCCGAGTACCCTCCGCTATCCTCTGCTCGGGCATGTGTTCCAGGCAGAAAAATGCCGGGTTTAAGCGTTCCCGGGGGTTTTGTGGCTTCAAACCGAAAGCGTGACGCAAGTCTGGTTCTTCTGACGTGATTTGAGAGTCATAGCAAGGCTTGGGTTGGAAGGATCATCCAGTTGCACTCAGTGTTATTGTGCTTTGGAGCTGTACCCTGGTGACATTGAAATTACCAGGCTGCAGACTTGGGCATGGTGGAACTCAAAGTAGCAAAAACCAAATTAAAAAAGCCTTGGCTGGTTCTTCCAGTGCAAGTTTTGTTACAGAATTTGCCCATCAGGACTGGTTGCCTTGTTTGAAACTGGGAATGTGAACCACTTGTCCTGTGCTGCTTGCACTGCTTTGTAAGCTGCTTATTTGCTGCATGTTCTTAATTCCTAAATCCTAAAAGTACAGGAGGCAGGATAAGTGATTGGAATATCACCTTGGAATGGTTTGGGTTGGACAGGACCTTAGAGATGATCAACTCAAACACACATTGCATGAGGCCTGTTTAAATATGTGGGTTTTGCTCTGAAAGTGTTTTTATTTGCTCCTGGGCTTTCATCACTGTCTGGTGCCTTGTGAGAGACCTGACCAGGTCTGACTTCCCGAGCTGTAGGTGGGTGCCAGGCTCCAGGTTATTCCATGGAATATCAGCTCCCCTCCTGAGCAGGCTCAGCTGTCCCAGAGTTTGTCCCCAGTCACAGGCTGTGATCCTTCAGAGCTGTAATCAGATTGGGGGTTAATCAGAGAGGGAAATTTCCTATTTTCTCATCCCAAAAAGTGCTCAGAGGGCGAGGTGAGAGCATAGAACAAATTCAGCTGCTCCAGCCCTCGGAAGGAAGCTGTGGTTGAAAGCTGTTGTGAGGCAGGTCTGGGTGGGAAGTTGTGAATTCAGCTGCTTTTCTAGGCAGAGATTTGCAGAGAAAACACTTGAGGAAGCTGTAAGCCTTGCAGGTGTGTTGGCATGGGCAGGGAGGGGCCTTGTGAGTGCTATTTGTTGTAATTAATTAGTTCTTGGGGCTGGTTTGGATGAGGAAAAGTGCTGATCTTGATCCTTCTGTCCTGCAGCTGATGGGGGCTGTGCTGGGGTGTTAATCAAACCCCAGATTATTTATGTAGGTAAAGAGTTTGTGCTTTTGTTGAGTTTTGGTGGGTTTAAAGTGTTGGGGTTTTTTGCTAATCCCGAGCTGATTTGCTCCAGCACAAGTATGTTTATGGCAACAAAGAATAAATTAGGAATTAAACTTCTCTCGGGAAGTAGTGAGGGGAAACACTTTGTTAAAACTTGATACACAGTTGCAACTTCTGAGGAGTCATTATCCAACTTTCTGCTCCTTGGATGATCCCTGTGGAAATTCTGCTGCTTCAGGGGTGCTGCATGTGTCAGGATCTCACTGCTCCTGGTGGACAGACTCACCTGCCCAATAAACAGCCTGGTGGCTTGTGCTGTCACCTGGCTGTGCTGGAGTGGCTTTGCATTCCCTGGGCTTGGACTGCAGTGTCCTCCAGTCTGTAAATCTGGAGCTTTTTGGAGTGTGTGCCTGGGGTGGTGCCTGCAGGTGTGAACTAAAAACGTTGAGGAGCAGGAGGAGAGACTCAGAGGGTCTGCAGCTTCTTCCCAAGAGGCAGCAGCAACCTCTGCTCTCTGGGCCAAGGGGCAGGAGCTGAGGGAATGGCTGGAGCTGTGCTGGGGAGGGTTGGGATGGAGCTCAGGGGAAGATTCTTCCTCAGAGGGTGCTGGCACTGGCCAGGCTCCCCAGGGAATGGTCCCAGCCCCGAGGCTGCCAGAGCTCCAGGAGAGTTTGGACAGCACTCCCAGGGACAGGGTGGGATTGCTGGGGTGTCTGTGCAGGGCTGGCAGTTGGACTCAGTGCTCATGGATGCCTTCCAACTCAGGATATTCTATGAATTTTATATGTTTCTGTGAGTTTAATAATGAGTTTAATATGGAGCGTGGGTGAGACCTTGGGAAAGGGCTGGTGATGAGTGTGGGGGCAGGAGCACTCACACAGCTGTCCTGTGCCATACCACATCTGGATTTTTGTAAACTCTGGCCCTGCTCAGTGCCTTCAAACCAAGGCAGAGGATTCCTGGCTTTTGGTATCCCACAGCATGTGTACAGACCAGGGCTGTGGATTTCCCTGCAGCTGCTGGAGCTGACCTTGAGCAAGCCAGCTTTGCTGTTTCAGGCCATGTAGGGTGACTACAAATAATTCATGGTGGAATTGGAAGGTTTCAGTGACCTCCCTCCTTGGAGACAGCTTGGTGTTCTCTCAGAACACAGCTGGTACTTTTACAAGGATATAAAATAGATTAATCTTGTACACCAGGCTGTCAAATTTAGTTAAAAACACCCCAAAACAAGCTATAAGCTCAAACGTGATTAGTAAAGAAAATGTCACTTACACACATCAAAACTTTTTTGTGACTACAGCAGTAGATCAGCTGGTTTTATTTTGCTATTAGGAAATTAGAGTTACTTATTTTCCCTAAAAATAACGGCACAGCTGAGGGGTTTGTGTGTCCTGTGTGTGGAGAGGGAAGGTGGTCAAGGGACAGTTGTGGGGCCACCTGGGCAAAGCCTGGCTGGCCCCAGAACACGACCTGTCGCTGTGAACTGGCTGCTGTTGAGCAAGGCCCTGAGCCCGTGCCAGGAGCCAGAGGGAGCTGGGGGCACTTTTCCAGTCCTTGAGGGAAACTTTGTCATGCCCAACATGCCTGCAGAAAACAGGCCTGCTCTGAGAGAGGGCAGGGAGGGCTGCCAGGTCCTGCCCCTGCTGCTCTCAGGAGGGCAGGGAGGGGTGATGGGTCCTGGCAGGGCTGCCAGGTCCTCCCTGTGCTGTTCTCAGGAGGGCAGGGAGGGGTGATGGGTCCTGGCAGGGGTGATGGGTCCTGGCAGGCATGCCAGGTCCTGCCCCTGCTGCTCTCAGGGCAGGGTTGCTGGGTCCTGGCAGNGAGTAGTCCTGGCAGGGGTGATGGGTCCTGGCAGGCATGCCAGGTCCTGCCCCTGCTGCTCTCAGGGCAGGGTTGCTGGGTCCTGGCAGGGGTGCTGGGTCCTGCCCATGTTGCTCTCAGGAGGGCAGGGAGGGGTGATAGGTCCTGGCAGTGCTGCTCTTGGGGAGGGCAGGGCAGGGAGGGGGTTCCAGGTCCTGCCTGTGCTGCTCTCAGGAGGGCAGGGAGAGGTGATCGGTCCTGGCAGGACTGATGGGTCCTTCCCCTGGTGCTCTCAGGGGTGCCAGGTCCTGCTGCTCTCAGGAGGGCAGGCAGGGCTGCTGGGTCCTGGCAGGGCTGCTGGGTCCTGGCAGGGCTGCTGGGTCCTGCCCCTGCTGCTCTCAGGACACGTCCTGCCACGTCGGGATAACGCCGCCGCTGTGTGCCGTGACACTGAGCGCTGTCTTTGCCTTGTGTGTCACCAGCTCAGTTGTTTGCTGGCTGCTCAAGGAGAGGCTTTGATCAGCTCTTAACAGTTGGTCTGTTTTTGTGAAAGACAAGACTGGTGTCACGTCTCGGCTTGTAACTTAGGAACAGGATCTGCCTCAATGGAACAAGGCTTGTAGGTGCTGTGTTGTATTGAATTTTGTCACTTTGGCTGGTGCAGCAGGGTCGTGACATGATGTCCTATCACAGAGAAGGGAATCAAAGTGGGAAGGGACGGGCTGGTTTTGTCAGTGAGCTGCCCTGCTCCACAGGAACTTCCAGTTGCAAGGCTTTCACTTGCCTGGTATTCCCAGTGCACCTGCAGCTCTTACTGGGGGTGACTGGGCTCTCCCTGCCGTTATCTGCTCCTGAAAAGAGCAGGGGAGAGGACGTTTAATTTTTTTTTTATTAGGAGAAATTCAACTTTGCCCATGTAAGTGAGGGTGCAGGAATTCCCACCACCCTCAGCTGTGCTTGGGTGTAGGTGAAGGCGAGTAGAAGACAAAGCAGGTGGTGTTTCCTCTCTCTGAGGTCTGATGAGAACCAGAGGGCATCCCCCAAAAATAAACTATCCCAGTGCTTGTCTGTGCAGAGCCATTAACAGCAGAGTGTTTCACAGAATCACACAACCTCCTGAGCTGGAGGGGATCCCCAAGGATCATCAAAGTCCTGCACAGACCCCCCAACAATCCCATGTTGTCCAAACTCTCCTGGAGCTCTGGCAGCCTTGGGGCTGTGACCATTGCCTGGGGAGCCTGGGCAGTGCCAGCACCCTCTGAGGAAGAGCCTTTCCTGATCCCCAGCCATTCCCTGGGTCCTGCCCCTGCTCCCAGAGAGCAGAGCTTGATGCTGCTCCTCAGGAGGAAGCTGCACACGACTCTGAGGGGTTTTTTTGGGTTTGATTCTTGGTACTGACAAGGGCCAAGTGTTGAGGTGGCTCTACCCAACCTTTAATTACCGAGTAAATGGCTGCTGGAAGTTTTGTCACACCCAGGAGTTGATAAAGAGCTGCAGAGCCAGCAGCCTGGCATGGAGCTCCTGGAGCACCTGCCCAGGGCCTTGGGCATGCTGAGACATGAAACCCTGCAGATTTGGGTGCTCTTTGCAGAGAAGAGTTGAATCAGTTTTAAGCAGTTTAGTTTGGGTTTTAGCCATGACTTTCTCACCTGCTCGGCGCTATCTCGAAACTGGGTTGTACAATGGTTTCACAACTGCTGCTGGATTAGTGCTGCTCTGTTGTTTGGTACCTGCTGCACAGGTTTGACTTCTGTCTCAGGCCTGAGCTTGGCACTTCTACTTTTGCTTTCCCCCCACCAGAAGGTGCTGGCAGCCAAGTGAGTGTTTGTGGTGAGCGAGGGAGGAGCAGAGAGCAGGGGTGGAGGAAGGGTTTGGCTTTTGTAGGGCGTGTTGGAGGTCCTGGGACCCCCAAACCTGTCCAGAAGAGCTGAGCTGTGCCTTAAATAAGACAGAGCATCTGCTGTAGCCCCTAAACCTGCCCTGTGCTTTGTTTGCAGAAAGCTGTTCGTGGGTGGCCTGGACTGGAGCACGACACAAGGTGAGCAACATGTGCTGCAGGCATTGGGCCACGGTGGAAACCCAGCCAGGAGCTCTTATGTGGGGAGGAGATTGGGCTGAGAGCCTCCTCTTTCTCTGCTGATTAATGAAACTTTCTGTACAGACAGCTCAGATATATCCTTATATGTATATTTTTATATATTAATACTTCTAGGTTTATATTGTTTGGTGCTGAAGTTTTTGTCAGCTCAACAGACAACTCTTTTTATAATCACTTTTCTACTGTTTTCCATTTGTATGAGTGGAAATAAACTGTTGTCTGCCATTTGTTTACAGGAAGTAAGATGTGATCATTTTCAAAAGATGAGTTTGAAGTTATTTTCCATGTTTGCTGATCTGTTGTCTCATAATTGCAAACACAGTCTGGTGTTGTTAATATCTGGTTCTGTTTAATACTTGCTTTTTTTTTTTTTTTTTTTTTTGCTTTAACAGAAACTCTTCGTAGCTACTTCTCCCAGTATGGAGAAGTTGTAGACTGTGTAATAATGAAAGACAAAACAACAAATCAATCTCGAGGATTTGGATTTGTCAAATTTAAAGATCCCAACTGTGTGGGAACAGTGCTGGCCAGCAGACCTCATACGTTAGATGGCCGAAATGTAAGTTGCTTTTGTGTTGTTATTTTTTTCCTGCACCAGATGCAACAGTTTGGTTTAAATTCTAAATTTTAAAAATTAAATGAGGAGATTTGGCTCCTCATTTGCAGGGTGTCAGTTAACCTGGTTGTTGGTTTAAATGATTTAAGGCAGCTCTGACTCCGTGGCTCGTGTTGCCTTGAGCTCTGAGGAGCTGCATGTCAACAGGGCTGGGTTCAGCTGCCACAAATGAAACTTTTAGAGCAAAATTCTTCCTTCTTTGGTCTGACCAAAGTGGAACTTCTTGCAGATTGATCCAAAGCCATGCACACCTCGGGGGATGCAGCCAGAGCGGACACGGCCGAAGGAAGGATGGGTAAGGAAAGATCCCTGGGTGTCCTGCCTGTTGTCCAAGTTCTCTTGAATTCCTCTGGGTTATGGCCATGCCTTAAAGGCAGAGGTCAGTGTGCAGAACTCGAGGGTAAATTTCATTTCTAAAAAATGTCTTTAATTTAGATTTCCATGGGCAGGCTCTGTGCAGAGCAGTGTCAGTTTGGGTGTGGTGTTCCCTGAGCTCTTGGTGATGCTTTTAGTGGAGTTCTTCAGACTTGAGAGCAATGTCTGGCAGGGCACTGGCAGGGCTGATGCTGTTCCAGCCCACTCCACTCCCTGCAGCTTCACCAGATTTCAGTGTAAAATGAGTCAATGGCCTCAGAACACGAGCCCTGGATTCCTGATCCTCTGAGGAACAGGAGACACTGAACCCCTGAGCTCAGAACCTGCTTCCCTGTCGTGCCTGGGAGACTTCAAGGCTGGAGCTCTCCCCTCAGCCTGCCAGAGCCCATTGTTCATGCTTCAGTGTAAAATGACAGAAGCAGCCACCCTTATTGTCCTTCTGACTGAATTTTCTCTTCCTTGATTTAGCAGAAAGGATCCAGGAGCGATAACAATAAATCCAATAAAATTTTTGTTGGTGGGATTCCTCATAACTGTGGCGAGACAGAGCTCAGGGAATACTTCAAGAAGTTCGGAGTGGTGAGTCCTGGGGGGAAGGTGCCTCCCCTCCCTGCTGCCTCCTCTCACATTTCCTCAAGCTGTCAAATTTGGGGGTAATTTGGACAAATTGCTGGAGGGGCACCTGAAGCATTTTGTGAGAAACTGTAGTGGACATTCATCATCTGGAAATGTCCCTTGGCAAAGCTTGCTGCTCGTGTGGAATCTCCTTTGCTGCTTCTGTGCTCTCTTGTTTAAGTTTACATGATGCATTATTCTGTGCCTTCTTCCAAAGACTCCTGAGGTGGCTTAAGAGTGATTCTTTTTATTGTTATTATTTCCACCCCCACGCCTCTTTCTCTTGATAGCATTCAGCTGGGCAATTAAAAATGTCTGCTGATTATTTTTTGGGAACAGTGAGTCTCTCAATGGGCTCAATTTTAAGATCCTGGTATTTGACTAAGTGTACAGATAGATTAAATTTGGGTCTCCTGCCATTATTTTGGGAGCAGTAGCTGCTTCCAAACCATCTGGAATCTCAGTTCTGGTGTCCCTAGAACCTCCATTCTGAGGCAGTGTTCCTCATGCACATTCTTTAATTCAGTTTATAACCTTGGACTGAAGTGACTGTACCTTCTGTATTATTTTTTAATTAGTTGTTATTTAGTTTTAATTCCCATTTATCACAGCTCTCACTGCCCATTTAATACAATGAACTACTGAGTTAAATATTCAGCTATGAATAAGTTAGAGGAAGTTAAAGGTTGCCTAAGTTAAATTCAGGACTGTGCCAATGAAAATGAACTTGATTGGCATTTACTGTAGTTTTTGATACTTGTTACAGTAACCTTTTCCTGACATTTCTTAGTGGCAGCAAAGGATTTATTGAGAAACAAATTCCTAAGTTTATCAAGAGTTAAATCAGTATTTAAGACTCCATTAAGATAATTTATTTCAAAACACAAAAAGCAACAGCTAACAAATGTTTCTTTAGCTTGAAAGGCTACAGTAGACTAATAATAAAAGCAGGGAGCATGTTCCACAGCTGTGGGATGTAGTTTCTAAAGGCTCTTCCTCACAGACTTGACTTTCCAGCTGTGCCCTGGATGCTGGGGAGATACAGGGTATGTCCTGCAGGTGTAGAAGGCAACAGCCACAACTGTAAGTGCCCTTAAAAGTAAGTAGTAGCACTTTACTCATAGTATAGAAATCAGAAAATCTTCCTGGAGTTGTAACAAGCCCCTTTGGAGCAGTGGAGTCTCACAAAGGTTTTGTGGCCACGAGAGTGAAGAGCAGGCACTGATTTTTAGCCCTGGGTCGTTAAGGCCAGAGTGAAGAGAATCCAAATGGGCCAGGGCAGGGACAGATGTGGCCCTGATTGTCCCATGGCTCAATTCCCACGTGGATCCCCCAGCCCCAGCTGGGAGCATCCAGTAGGATGTGGCCAAGTGAGTGCAGCAACTCAAACCCCAAACGTTTTCTAGCTGTGAGTAAAGCTAAAGTGGTGTCAGATTTTAAACTCATTTTTACTCACGAGTAAAAACATCCTAAGGTTATCCTGAAGATGCAATTCTCCAAAATCACACCCGTTTTGTGACCACTTTTCTGCATCTGAAAGATTTCAGAGCAGTTCCCTTCAGCTGTTTTAATATTGACATAAACATTTACACCTCAGGTTTTGTTTAAATTGTAGCTCAGTGTGGTGCTCATTCTGAAAAGAATAATCTTGAAGCCCTTGAACAGCTTGCAATTTCCATTTTCTCTTTTTTTTTTTGGGTTAAAATCACACTGATACTGTTCATCCAGAACTTAGAGGGGGTTTTGTAAAGCTGTTTAAAGCAGTGTCTGACTGGTGCTCTGGGCCTCTCTGGTGCTCCAGTAATTCAATCAGAGGAGCCCTGCATGTTCCTAAAGGTGCCTGCAGCTCAGGCTGCTTTTCATGGGGAAAGTGAAAATGATTAAAATAGGGAAAAATCATGTTTTAAAAAGCTACACTGATGAGTTGGAAAACAAACCCTTGGGGTGTGTAATAGGCCATAGAGTGACTACAAATATTGCAAAAGCTCAATGTTAAATTAAAACATGAACTGTGCTGAGACAACAGAGTGAACTCAGGCTTTCTAAACTCCCAGGAAGAGCAATGTTCCCTGGTTCTGTGCTGTTGCTGGGATGATGGCTGCAGTTGGATTGTGCTTTGTGGGCAGAGAGCAGGAACCAGCTGGTGGTGACTGTTCCAGCCCTCCCCTGGTAGCACAGGGAGTAGAATTTCCCTTCTCTCTTCCAGGTCACTGAAGTTGTAATGATCTATGACGCAGAGAAACAGAGGCCCCGAGGTAAAGGCTGATCTAGTTTGTCCTTGAAATTTCTTCATACTCTCCTATAGTCAGATGGCAAACTATTTCACACCATCAGAAAAGGTAGATTTTTTTTTTTATTTTTTTTTTCCCTATGTTGCCTCAGGAAAAAGAATAATTCACTGGGCAAACATCACTTCAAGTCTAGACTCTTCATCTCCAGCTTCACTTGGGTCTGTGCATTTCAACTCAGATGTTTCATGCTCATTGATGGGTTGGGGTTTTTTTTTAATAGTTGGATGAAATTTGATTCTCGAGCCACTCCTGTGGCTTAAGGTACTTTGGAGAGGGGGAAAAAAAAATAAGCAGATTTTCCTCCTGTTCCACATGAAAGGTATGTTGGGTCTGTGAGTGCATGTGGGGTGCTCCAGCCAGAGCACAAGACAGGACAGAATCCATCCATCACCTGCTTTTTGTTTTGGTTAAATGGCTTCACCTCAAATTAAAGAAAAAAGCTCTACTTAAACAACACAAAATAATTCTGAAATATATATATATATGTATCTTTTTAAATGGGATATACAATCCCTATATACCAGATTGCTTTTTAAGAGGGATGGGGGGAAAAAACCCCAAAAACCCTGAAAGATTCACGAGATACTGACTCAAGCTGGGAACCTTTGGTCAAAATATGAAGCAAGTTCCATGTCACCCACATCCCTTTGCATCCACCATCTGTTTGCCAAGGAAGAGGCAATATTTTGGCACGTGAAGCTTAGCTGTGCTCCCACCCTGTAGCATGTTGGACATGCTAGAGAATAGTTTGCCATCTGAACTTTTCATTTCTCTTCTGCCTCATTATTAAGAAATATATCTTTCACTTCATATTTATTAAGCTGTTAAGTCTTAGTTTTATTTTTAATTTAGACATACATCCTTAGTGACATATTTAAGTGTTTCATAGTAAAGTATGGTAATGTTAAGTAAGTTCTTTTTTTTGTTTCTTTTCTCTCTGTGAATTGTTTGACTGTGATTAACGATATCTCTTTAGATTTCTTCTCTCTAGGTGATAATTTATCACAGAGGTACAGGCCAGTTCCACAGTCAGAGGAGGGACGGGCTTTGTCTTTTATTGGAGTGTAAACGAAGTTTCAATATATTTGTTTTTTTTGTTTTCTTGCTTTAGCTATCCTAATCTTCTTCCAGCAGTTACCTTTGATTTAAGCAGCACATAAATTCATCTGTTTCAATACTCTAGAGCAGCTGGTTGTGGATAGAGGAGACAAAGGCATCTGAATGTGATTTGGGGCTGAAGTTCTGAAATATCAGTAATTATTGTATCATCTCTGTCTTTGCAATATTTAATCCCAGCCTTGCAGCCTCTGTGCAGAAGGTGCTTAAACATCATGCCTGGTCTGGATTAATCCTGGCTCAATTAATGGCTTCTCTGCTTCAAGCTCTACTAAAAACAAAATGGGCAAAGGAGGGCTTGGGGTGCAAAGCACAAGTGCCAGGTGGGGGAAAGGTCTTGTCTCCACCCACAGAAATCTTCCTCCCCTAATTCATCAGACTTCTTAAGCACTTCTTGAATCCTCTCTCTCTGCCTTTTGTTTCTGTGCTGTTCCAGGCTTTTTTTAGTGTGCTGACTAACAGTCATCTCCCAAAATGGCCTTGGCAGTCCCTGGGGGTGCTAGGAAAATTCCTCGAGTTTGTGTTGGGTTCCCCTGGTTGTGCATCCCAGAACACATTCTCTCTTGCCTTCTCTCTGTGTTCTCTTGCTGCTCTGTCCCCTTATCCTTTTAATGACTATTGATAAAATTCCAGAGGCCAATTCAGTCTCATCTCTCCTCAGATCCTTCTGAATTTTCCCTTTCCTTATTCACTTTACCACCCATCCTTTGGAGGTGCACATTGATAGGAGGAGGGAAAATGATCCCTGTTCCTAATCCCTGTAGCCTCCATTTACCTCCAGCTCCTCAGGAGGCACCAAATTCTCAGGTGATGTCCTTGAGGAGCTGACTGGGGTCAGGTATCCACGTGATCTTTGCTTCCTCCCTCTCCTGCCAGCTCTGCCTCTTCCAAACTCTCCCCACAGCCCAAGCACAGCAGCTGTGTCACATCTCTGAAGGAGCAAAGTGGCTTTGGAGCAGCCTCAGCTTCTCCTGGTTCCTGTTCTTGGCTAGCTGGGAAGGGATCCCCAGGTCCTTGCTGTGTCTGTTCTCCTCCCTTGGCTGCAGCCCTGTCACTCTGCTCTGGTCCTCTTGGGTTCCTGCTGGATGCAGTTCATTTCTCCAGCCTTTATCAGAGTCCTGTCCTTCAAACTCTGAAGCTGCAGGTGCTGGTTTCATCACTTCTGCTCACAGCTTCACCTTGGAATTCTGCCCTGTTACTCTGATTTCTTCACTCTTCCTTATCTTGTGCTGTCTGACCCTTTGAAGTCCCCTTTTTAAAATTTGTTTACTGCTTCCCTCAACAACCTCTTGCTCTCCCTGTTCCAGCCCCCAACCCCATCCCACAATCTGTTCCCTTCCTTCAGCTGTGGAATCAAATTCAACAACAACCTTCACACCCAGATGGAATCCATTGTTTTTCTTCCCCATCTCTTTTTAGACAAAGGCTGGAATACTAAACGTGGTTTAAATACAAACACTTTTCCTTTGGCTCCAACACTCGGATTTCTGGTTAACTCAGACAAATATATTGTGATGAAATGCTGCTCTCAGCTTCGAGGCTGCTTTCATCACAGCTCCACAAAACTTCGTTTATACTGCCAGTCTCTTGTGTGTGGGAAATGCCAAGTTTTTTCCTTTTTATTTTCAGTTTATTTTAGTGATGTCTTTTGCTCTTGTTGCTGACAGCAGAATTTGACCTGCTGGAATCTATTTTGGCCTGTATCTTTGTGTATTTTTTATATATATATATA
>VXBS01002699.1:13557-44900 GCA_013400255.1 Sitta europaea
TTTTTTTTTTTTTTTGAATATAAGTTTTTTTCACTTAAGATACCAAGATTAGTGATAGTTTAGTTGGAAAATGCACCATCTAAACAGATGGAGGAAAAATTCTTCACAAAAAAATATGCCTGTTTCTTTAACTGATGCTTAAAATGTTTTTCAATAGGTAGGAACCTACTGAATATTTAAAAAGGTTATTTTTCTACCATTATCACTACACTACTGTGAAATTAAAGAGTGATTTTTAATGAAACAAAATTAATTTCACAGAAGTGTCGGATGGATGTTTATGATAGCAAACTGTCTGACTGTTCTTAAACCAGCTGCTTTCAATAGGAAGTGGGCTGTCTTTCCTCAGAGCACTCCTCTTTGGTTCAGAGCCAGGAATGGGGGAAAAAGAAAGAAGTTTGCAATAAATGCAGGAAAATGGGGAGGTGAAACTGAAGTTGAAAGGAAATTAAAATATTGTTTCACTCTACCTCCATATTTCACTGTTTAGTTTGATGCCAGTGCACATAAACATGCTTGTTTCCTAAGAGGAATAAGAAAGAAATCCCTGGTAAGGAATTTATATGTATTCTAAGTGTAATTTGTTTTATTTACAAGCCTGGCATAAAATGGTCAAACAGCAGGCAAGCTAATCTATTCTTCTTGGAATCTTAGACTTGTGTGAAGTTCCTAGGAAGCAATTTAACGTTCATAGATAAATCTAAGCAAGAGCCCAAGAAGGTAGGCAATTTTTCCTTATGTTTTTATGTATTCTTGTTCCTTGACATTCCCCTATGATATCTCTCCATAATTCTAATTTAATACTATTAATCTCTTTTCCAAAGGATCATACTTTTTGTCAATCAAATACAAGAATTTTGAAGCTTAGGTATTTTCAGTGTCAATAACCACACTTGAACTAATCATCTGAGTGAGCAGGACCAGCTTTGCCAAAAAACAGGTGGGAATTCTGATGGTCTCTTGGTCCATGGCTGAGAGGGAGCTACCAGTGTTCCTGTGAGTGAAAGTAGCCAGCATCATTCAGGCCATGATTAAGGACTTATGAGACATAAAGGGAAGGTGGAACTTTCACTTTAAGAGAAGGATAAGCTGGATCTTACTGCTGTCTGCAGCTACCTGTGTATAGGGCAGCTGGAGTCACTTCCAGTGAAAGTTAGAGGTGGTAAATTTTGGATACAAACTTGGGGAAAATTCTGAATGGTGATGAAGCACTTTAGCAGGTTGTCTGGGTGAAATCTCCTTTTTTGGGGAAGTTCAAAATTTGACTATACAATGCACTGAGGAACTTCATCTAATTGGTTGTGCTTTGAGCACAGTGTGGTTTGAACTAAAGACTTTTGAAAGTCCGTCCCTCTGAACCTGTGATTTGTGCCCCCAGAAGTTTGTGTTGGACTTTGTAATTACAAAGAAAGCCAAAGTGCCATAAATAAAATTGCCATGTAAACCTCTCTGTTTTATGACCTCCTCCATTGTTGGATCTTCTGAGCCAAAATTAATCACTCTTTTAGCTCTACATTTATTAGTGTGCTCTGTAACCATCTGCCAGTGTAGAGGACCATAGCACCAGTGCATCTATAGCGTGACAGACTGCTCTGTAACTAGTTTTTGTATTTGGTAGTCAAACTAAGCTATCACAAAATGATTACAAATAGAGATGCTTTAATGTAGCCGAGACAAAACCATTTCTCCTTATCCAAACAAGAAAGAGTCAAAAGACTTGAGGATACAATTATTTTTTTATCTCAAACCCTAAGAAAGAGCAAACACCTTGTGTGTGGAAAGAAATAATCCAGTCTCACTTTCCCACTGATGGAGAGACAAGGCTCTAACCAACAAGGTTATAACACAAGGTAATTTCAATTTTATTTCATAAGGTTTGTTTCCTTCTTTCTCAACTTTTCTTATTAAAGTGAAACAAGTTAAATTAATGAACTTTCAGAGAGACAGCTCTCTGATTCTTATACTTATCTGTGAAACAGTTTTCCAGTGAGTGTAATAGCAATCCCTGAACTGAAAATATTTGCAATGAAAATCCTGCCAGCCATCAGGAACAGATTAATACAGCTTGACTTGGCTACAAAGAGCCCCAGGAATTGGGATGGACTATCAGCATTGAGTGTTACATCTCAAAATCTCATTGTTTTCAGTGTGTCAGAGACCAGTGGTCAAACAGGTGGAAGGAGGAAAATGGGTTTTGCATGTGGAGTGACTGGGATACTTTTCAATCTCCAGCCTGAAAAATTCCAGTTAAGGGAAACTAGGACAGAGGTCTGTAAAGCTGTGGCATGAAGAAGCAAGAATGGGAAGATTTCTACTACATCTTATAGTGCAAAAATTATGGGTATCAAAAGATTCTTTCAGAGGGTGACTTTTGGAGGAACAAGAGTAATTTCAGCTTTTCACATCATGTATTTAAGGTGCCATGGGATGTTGTGGGTGCTACAGGTTGATATCAGCTGAAGGAGAGACAAGGTTTCACAGTCCCACAGAATATATCTGTATTAAATACAAATGTCTAGCTCAAAGAATTCCAGACACTGAAGTTTCTAAGGTTATTACAGGGTTCAATTCATTGAAGAAAGTCTCTACCTTGTCTTGTAGCCCATCCCTGTGTTTCTGGTTTCCAGTAATTGTTGGTGGCAATGGCTAGATGGAATAGAATGATTATGCATATGACTATTAAGGGGTGCTTCAAAGAGAATGCAAAAAGATATTTTGCAGCTTTGATGGTTCTTCCAATAGCCATAAGTAACATAAGCATCCAGGGGAACACTGAAAAAAACCAGACTTCATTCAGAGTGACAAAAATCCATGAAATCTCAGTCACAGGACCACAAAAAGGTTTGGATTGGAAGGGCTTTTAAAAATAATTTTGTTCTGAAAAGCCAGTATTTGGCCCAGAGACAAACTGATGTGGGACAGATCTTTGTCTTCATGCTTTTGAGATTTGGTGTCACCTTGGAACACAGCCGCAGCTTTTGAAAATTGATCATTTCAGTCATTGCAATATCAGACAACAGTGAGAAACATTTTCTTGAGAAGATATAACAATGTGTTCTCTTTCGTTTTCTGGCTGCCACACTTTCTTGTTATTCATTGAGACTATTATAGTGAATAATCATATTGGGAAATTAGAATTAATAGCAGAAAATATTTACAGATCACTCTTTAGTCAATTCTTTACATAAGGACAAAAAAGTCTTCATTCTGTTGGTTGTGTAAAGAAAGTCAATACTATATTATCATCCTGCTGGGATCCAAAACACAGGATGAAAAAAAAAATCCTTAAAATTAAACTTATAAATCCATATTTAGAAGCCTGTGTGTATACCCTAAAATTTGTCAACAACTCAGAGGTTCCCTGTGGAGTTGGCAATAGAATTCAGAAGCTGTTACAACACAGTTTGAGGTTTGAGTGGGCTCTTCTTTTCTGAGCTGACTGTACTATTTCCAGTTTTGTGAATGGCTCTACCACAACAGATGCCCTGAAGCTTATACCTATCTGCACAACAGCTAGATAATTTTCTTGAGGAGCAATATTTCAAGAATAACTCACTGACACTTGAATTACACTAATTTAATTTTATCTTCTTTTTTGTTGTTATTCTTATTTTATTATTTATTTGCTTTTTTAGTAATTTTAATGTCAGATTCTTTACTGTGAGGGTAGCAAGGCACCCTGGAACAGGTTGTTCAGGGAGGCTGAATGTCCCATCTCTGGAAGAGATCAGATCCAGGCTTGGAGAAACCTGGGAAGGTGATCCTGCCTGATGCTTTAATTTTAGCTTTTATATTTTTCAGATTCTGTGCTGTTTTTGTGGGTAGTTCTGGGTTTCATATTAGTTGTTACTAAGCTCTCTTCACAGAGTAGGGAGACAAAAAAAATATTCCTTTTCTAGCTTGGGACTGAGGACAACTAATACAACTTCCTGGCTCGAGTACAAAAAGGTGAAGTGAGAAGGAAAACAGGGAAGATGGAGCTTCATTACCTGAAGCTGCAATTGGAAAATTAACTCCAATATGCAAATGGGCCAAAACTTATCAAAGTGTGAGACCTTGTGACTGGTTGTCCATTTTGTGACTATTTTGGGGTTCACCTTGGGTGCTGCCCAGGTGTGCCCATTGAGGCCTTTTAATAAATCCCTGTTTTATCCTCTTGCTCTCTCTACTCTCTGTTCCAGGGCAGCCTCCAGAAGGCATCATGTCCATGGCAGGGGTTTGGAACAAAATAATCTTTAAAATCCCTTCCAATCCAAACCTTCTTGTGATCCTGTGACTGAGATTTCATGGATTTTTGTCACTCTGAATGAAGTCTGGTTTTTTTCAGTGTTCCCCTGGATGCTTATGTTACTTATGGCTATTGGAAGAAATATCAAAGCTGTGAAACATCTTTCTTTCTGGGATTTAGTATATAAAAAGGAAAAAATATGAAATATGGCTGTGTTAGACACCTTAGGCTCCCTTTGCTGTCAGTTTGGGAACAGCCAGACTAGGGCACAGTTCACCTCATGGTCTCAGGACACTGAAGATGGATCAAATTAATCATTCTTTTCAAATGCCCACTTCTCCCCATTGACTTTATTACACATCACAAGTCAATGTAGCATGCTCAAACTGTGTGTGTTTAATCCCTTGACACCTTGGTCAGAATGAAACAATTTCACTTTGAAAACCTAATATCTAATTTATTCTCTGTATTTTTTACATGACATTATCACTGGAAGAATAAGCATAAAAGACTGAACAGAAAAGTTAAATCCCAATTTGTATTGGAATTACCATTACTAAGGCATTGTTTTACTCCATTTCAATAACACAGCAGTGGTTTTTTTGTCCTCACACATGAATAATAGGACCACAGAAAAAGGTAGTTGCAGTAGAAGCTAGGAGCAGGCCCAAGTTAAAAGTAAAATAAATAAGATCCCCAAATTTTCTATTCTGCCAAAAAAGCAATTTCCTTGCCAGAAAATATTCTTTAACATCTGCCATCTGTTAGTTTTAATTTTTATTGATTTTTAATGAAAATGACACTTGCTGTAAATGATTGATGTTCAAATTTAGTAATAAATAACAGACCAGAACTCTAACTTGTTCTCTACAATGTGGTTTGTTTTTTGGGTTTTTTTTCAGTCTCTGGTTGCAAATATTTTAATGGACTTATTAAAGGAAAGTCAAACATTTCTAAGTAACATTCTCATGAGTCAGAGGTGTTGAGTTCATGAATGTGATTTTAACTTTAGCCAGAGCAGCAAGTGACCTGCACTTCTGAAAGTCAAGCCCTCAAGTCTGAATTTAATTTGGCCTTTGCAAAATAAATAGATGAGTTGTTTTGGCATTTCACAAGCATTAAAACAAACAAACAAACAGATGTTGTTTTTAATAAAAAAAATAAATAAAACATAGGCTCTAGAGGAACCATTTCAAAGGGAATCACAGCATTTTACTTTTTTTTTCTGTTGGAACTCAAAAAATCTATTTACTTCCATATGAAAGCAGAAAGATTTTCTAAAAAACTGAAGAAACAACCTCAAACTGGCATTTTCACAGCACAATTAACAACATTTAAAAAGAGGAAATAAAACTCCATGATACCATATCTATTTCCTTCAACACTCCCACTCATCTGCTGACCACACAGGACTCCATGTCAGCTGTAAAAGCCATAACATTCACAGCACAAGCCAGAAGCTCAACATATAATATCCCAAAATGCTTGTTAAAATTGGGCAAGAGGGAGCTCCAGCCTTGCCTTCTGCTCTGGATTTTGCATTCTGAATGTCAGCGTGCCGAGCAAGTCCTTGCATTCCACTGATAAAATATTATTTTAGTTTGCAGAAGTTTAATTTTTAGATTGAATTAATGTTCACAGAAGATATTTCAAAGATGTTTCCTTGTAGCTATTGTAATAGGTCTTAGTATTATTGCCACTGATAACAAATTCATTTAATAGCTGCTTTTCATGTTATCTGTTCCATACATCCTGTTTTTAATGAAGGCTGTTTTTCAACATCCTCTGTACTTGCAACCCCAAAGAGCAGATATAATCTTTTTTTAATTTCATTGGAATAATAGAGGCTACTTGAAGGTATTATTCTAGACATGAAAAGAGATTTCAAGATCCTGAGGTAGGTGTTTTTTTCAGACAATACTATCAAACTCCATAAGCTGAGAACTAGGTTCCTGCTGAGATTAATATCTGACCTAAAATTCTGATTTTTTTATGTTGAATGATTTTCTCTCCATCCTTTGTCTTAAGCATCACAATCATACCATTTAGGTATGCCACAGTCAAGTACATTTTTTCCTTTAGAATCCCTTTGAGAAGGATACAATTTCTCTATTCCACAGAAGAATAAAATATGATGGGCCAAAAGCCTTGTCTGCAGTCACGTGGGCCATACTCAAGAAGGAGAAAAAAGGTAAAATCCATTATTATCCATTGTAACCCAGACTGCCTAGCAGGCAGGAAAAGAAATGCAGATTTGCATGAATAGCTCTTTCAAAGTTTTGAAATAGATAAAGTCCCCAAAACACATTTAACAGCAAGGTGTAAATCATGTTCCTGCACTGAGATGCTGTTTGGAGGATTTGCATTGTTATTGCTTGGCTCGTGTTGACTGGGGACCACGTTCTTTACAAAATCCATCTTTGAGCACTAAAACAGAACAGTGTGTCTCCATCAGGGGTGTCTCAAATCTGACTGCTGACATACAATGATACATATTTCATCAGTCTAGTTAGCACAGGCAGCTCTACAGAAATCATCTCTATATTTTCAGGAAATTTTCAGGAAGACTCATGAGCTGTGTATCTGTGTTCACACACATGAGATTTATATTTGCAGACAGTTGGTGAATTTAGAGAGAGTCCTTCTAGACCTTCTTAGTTTCTTTGGATGCTTTTGGATATTTGTACAGAAACATAAAAAAACCCAAATATATAAGTATGTTTTCCAGAGTTCAAATTCCATCTGTGTAATTAGACCTATTTGAAAATCAAGTATGTGGTCTAAATGAACTCATAAGGCTTCTTCTTTGCACCCCTCGTGAGAGACATTCATGCCACGTAATGAACTCTGTGAGCTGAACAGAATGAACTGACCTGTCTAGATGTTCTTTATGGCAGAAAATTATTCTCACCAAACTTCTGGTCGTGAAACTTACAGATTATTCCCACTTTGGAGTGGCACTCCAAAGGTCCTCTGAAAATTTAGCCTTAAAAGCACCTAGGAACTTGCAATCAACATACTTGATAAAAGTGACCCTTTCAGACAAGTTGAGTTTTCAACAAGACTCTCCCTTTATCACTACGAAACAGCATTCACAGAAAAACATAGACACAATATTTTCATAATGTATATTTAAAATATCCAGTCAGGAATTTTCACCAAATGTTGATTTCAAGGCTAAATAACATGAAATCTGCTTGAGCACGTGCACTTTGTCATGGGAGGGATTTAAGAGGATGTAACTTCATGCTGGTCTCCTCTGTAACTAAAGTAAATAAGACTGGGAAAATGCTTTGCAGGGAAAGTAAAAAAAAACAAAAAAAAAACTCATTTGTTTTTTAAACCAGGTTTATTATAACAGAAAACTGATCACTTCTCATACTCCAGAGGACCTTTTTAAAATATTTAGTCCTAGAAGTTTACTCAAAAGTGGAAATCAATTTATGGGTAGATAACACACAAAAACAACCTCTCTCTAACACACACAGTCTTTTAAATAACATCCTCTATGAGGCACTAAAGCTTTAATATCAATGATATTCCTGAAATGAGGGTAGTGAAAAAAAAAAAAAACAAAACAGAACATGAAGCGCAGAAACTGCTATCAATTCCAGTCACAGTGGCAGAATGACTCTAATAGCTGAGACGTTTATGAGTCATAAATTACCATTTATAAATGCAGTGTTTAGCATTCATTTCAATGGACAACATATGGTAGCAACATTTCTAAATAGCTTGAACTGATAAATAGGCCAGTGAAGTGGCTCAATTTGTTAAAATGCTAACACATTAACTACTGCATGTGGTGGTGGCATGTTTGCATCCCTAACACTGCCTGTCTGCTGGGGCCTTATGGAAATAGACACTTGCCTGGAATTTATGAACTGGCAGAGTCAGTCTATTTTTCATAATGATTTATGAGGAATCACCGTTTGCAGGCTGGGTGATCCATCTATGACTGTGTTAGCCTCAGTCCCACCACGCTGCATGGCACGACTGCATCCCACACACTTTAACCCCTGGTACCCTGTCTGGAGAGCCTGACTGATTCCTCAGCAGAGGCAGGATCCCCTTGAAACACTTTGTCCTTTTAAAGGAGCTGGGTAATGATTTGAGCCTGATCGTTACTGCAGTGAGATTGATTAACACAAAATGATCAGCTGACGACTCACCTGAGGTCATCTCTGCCTCTATTAAAATTGTGGTGTTTCACACACACCATTCACAGCTGCTTTTTCTTTAGCTTTATGTAATAGCAAACCTAATTTTCAGCTAAAAAAAAAAAGTAAAATAAATCAGTTCTAGGTCTGAAGAAAATAGAAATGCCCTAGGGACTGGACATTTCTTTATTTCTTTCATTATTCCAGTAATACAAACTTTGAATAATATTTATGGGAGCTTTGGGCTCTATTTTTTTCGACTCTACATGTATTTAATTATCTTCCTTTTGTCCTGCCAATGATTAAAAACCCCCACTCTTGACATGTGTATAAAACCAAAACAAACCCTCAGGTGTCCAAAATTTAGTATAAATTGGTGGGTTCAGGTGCTCCAGCATAGCTAAATAAAAACTCCCAGGGAAGTTCAACACAGCAATTTTTTTTCCCCCTCTTTTAATTTTATTATTTTCCTTTTTTTTTCTTTCTCTTTCTCTCTTCCTATTTCTGTTTCTCTTTCTTTCTTTCTCTTTCATCTTTTTTTTCCTTTTGTTTTTTTTTTTGTCCTTTCTTTTTCACCTTTTCTTCACTCTTATTTTTTTACCAGTCTACTCTCTTTCACCGCAATTCTCAATAACCTTCACTGCATGGCTAATTTTTAATGGAAGAGGAAGGCCCTTCATAACTTCCTTTCCTCATTTCTGATTGTAGAACTGATTGTAGAACTACTGATTCTCAGGGTTGTTCTGTGACAGACTAATAATACATGAGATGGATTTTATGAAAGCAAAATCACAGTGGAACAGGTTTCTGTATTCTACTAACACTATAAAAATTTCTTGTGTGTGATTTGTGTGGGGTTTAGGAAAAAAAAAAAAAAAAAAAGGTGCCTGAATATTTTGGAAACAGACCACGGCCTAAAGCTGGTGGGTATCATCCAACAGGAAAACCTACATTGGAGACTGATGTCTCCAAACTTGTTGGGGAGAAATTCACCATATTACAAAGTGGACTTATAAACCACTGTGAATTTCTCTTCATAAGTTATAAAGTGAGTCTAAAGTTTAAGTTATGCACCAACTAAGCAAATATTTATCCTTTCCAAATAATGTTTTTATGCTGAAAGAACTTTGTTTTGGAATGAGGATGCTTTAATCACAATGACAATTGCAACAATATTAATACAAATTATAAGAATGACAACAATAATGATGATAACAATGAAGAGAAAATGCAGTGCTACCTATTAAATATTTTTATGCAGTCTGTATCCAATTGCATTAGGTATCATAGAAACTCGGGTTTAATCAAACATGCTAAGCTAAATCAGATTTTGAAAAAACCACTGCACATACGTACACAAAATGTGAGATTTTCTTCATGTTTCAGGGAAGGAATAGAAGTGGAGTACATCCTTGCCATCATGTGGAAATCCCCTGGTCCCATTAAGGTCTGTAATGCAAAACTCTTGGTATGTCATCTCAAGGTGAGTAATCCAAGCATCTTCTGCCCATCACTACAAAGCTTACTTCAAGAGAAGGTGCTCTGGTAAACTTGTGTTTTCAACTTCTTCCCAGACGGAGTTAGGAGGCTGGGGTTGTTCAGTATTTACAGTTTCAAAACCTGGGAATATGTAAGGATTGGTTGAGTTATTGATTTTGAAGCTGCAACCATTTGAGAAGTAATTCTGTGCAACAGTTAAAGGAAATAGGATAGATAACTGTTCCATCTTAACTGCTAGAGGGAATAAAACAAGCAGAAATCTACCTTTCACGATGGGATTAGTAGAGAAAGGAATGAAAATATTTATTCTGTAATGACAATGTCCATCTGCAAGCTTTTCTTTGTGTTGGTTCTTATGTAGTTTATGTGGAAATCCCAAGCTTTCATGAGTGGTTATTGCTAAAAGAACAAATTAGCTAATACTTGAGGAAGAAAATTTGAAGACAAGGAAGAAGGTGTGTCTGACTATCAAACATGATCTCAAACTAATATGTGCAAACATACTTCAAGGGAAATATTTTTTTATATTCTTTAGTCTTTAAATACAGGCTTCTCGACAGGCCAGCTGCCCTCACTGACTTGATTTCTGGGTAAGCTGGGCAGCTCACTCTATCTTTAAGAGAACCCACTGAGAGTAATATCTGGTCAGCACTTTAAAGATCAGGCCCTCAAAACTGACCGAAATTTTGTGATTCCATAAGGTTTGGAAGTTTATATTTTATTTAAGGAATGTCTCTTCACGCTATAGTTATATTTCTCCTTTATGATTGGCAAAACAGACCAGACAGGATTGTCTGCTGATCACACATAGCTCAATGTGGTATGGAGCTGAGCTCAACCCAAATGTCTGAGAAGGAGTAAATGACTATGAGAGGGGACTTTTCTCTCTTTTATACTTCAGAGATTGCCCTATAGAGTCCTTTCAGATTGCCTTAACAGCTTTGCCACTATACAGCTCATTAGTTCTTTCTATTTCTTAACAGAACAGCTGGGTAAAACATGTTTAATTTATACTCAGCTTAGGACTGAAATATATTCTCCATAAAACTTTAAAAAGGAGAAAAAATGATATAAAAAATGTTCCTTCCAGCATAACCATCACTAACAAATAATGAGCTTGTTTATCATTGCTTTTTTATGTCTGATACTTCAGGCATTTCAGAGCCCTTTCCAGGCTATTATCTACTGCCCTTCAAACCCTTCATGTTGTTATCCTGTCTTTTATATCAGTAATAGGTTTTAAGACTCATAGTAATGAATGCAAATATATGACTGTTTTAGGGCAATAAAATTGTTCTATAGCAGTTAACTACGCTCTTTGTAACAGTGAAAAGCATTTTAAATTAGCAGTTGGAGAAAACTAGGACATTGGAACACAGAGACAATATAAGAACACAGCAATCTGTTGGCTGTTACCTAATGGAAAAGTTAGTTCATTAATGCTCAAGTCAGTTGTAGATCACTAAGGGCTGCAATGTAAAGTTTGACTCCAGTTTAATGTGTTGTTAGCTGAAATGGTTTTCTAGAGTGTGTGTCTAGAGTTAATCACACAAGTTCTAAAAAAAGAAGAAGTGGAAATGTGGTAGTTTTGTTCTTGTTGTTGTTTTGTTGTTTTTTGTTTGTTTTGGTTTTGGTTTGGTTTGGGGTTTTTTGTGTCATTCAATTTTCTGTGTTTCTAGAAGTTCAGCCGCATTTTTTTCTTCAGTTTTTCTTCAGTTTCCCAGGAATCCCTGTTGTCCCTAAAAATCAGCCTTCTGATTTGTTTTAGTGTAGTGGAGTCAGTTCTCATGAATTGTGAGATAAACAAGAATCATGTTTGCATTCCTCTGTGAAAAGATATCACCTGATGGACTTCTCAAGTGACCAGTGGAGATGGCGAGGTGGGAACTTCTCTGTCCAATCTCTGATTTCTGTCCAGAAACTTATATATACACAGTCAACAACAAATTAGATACTTCTTCCTTTCTTCTTCTCTGCCTGAACACCTGTTGTGTGTGTTGCTGTGTGTTTCTATCTACATTACAGTAATAAATCCCTACCTGTAGTAACAACTTGGAGGTCTGTATGGGTCCCTTCTAACTCAGTGTATTCCATGATTCCCTTTCTCAGCCCCAGTTACAGCAAGGAGATGGGAACATGTATCTCTGATCATAGATATGGATAAGCCACTTAAAGACAAAGACACTCTCTATCCTGTTCCTTGGAGACAGGTCATCCATCCACTAGGATAACAGTGTTGAAGTCATAATGATGCTTAAAGATTTTTGCTTTCTATAAATTTTTCGTGTATTTGCAGCTTTGCAAACTCTTAATACATGGTTATATAGCTCCTGGTATTTTTTCTACCCTCTCTCTTTGATTTTAGAACAGTGAGATAACCTTCTAATGCATTCCTGAAATATTGTTTAGTGTTATTTTCAAAAATACCTCCACAAACAGACCTGTCCAAACAGAATCTGAGAGGACACAAAAAGTGGGACAAAGAAGCACCTGGACCAACTCCAACGGGGCAGTAGCCAGGAGAAAATTACCAGACCAACTGCTCTTCTAATTGCACAATATTTGTTGTATGCACTAAGCTGTTAAACTTATAAAAAACTGTAGAAATCCAATGCCAGTTGTGCCCATAACCACCATGGAGTCACTTGCAAGTTCCAAATAAAGGCCTTTTTTTCATATTACTATTTTAACACTGTCACAAGCACTTTGTCCTTTGATACTAGGCAGCAATAAAGCTGTATTCAGTCTTGCTGCTTTATGGAGAGCTGATGGGTGACCAGTGAAAAGATATTTCAGTCTACACAGTGGATGCCATTGCTCTCCTAGCTCAAATTATCCTTTGGGGTGGCCATGAGAAAAATGACCCCACAGTTCTTCGGGATGCTCTGTTTCAGGGCTGGCAGCACCCCCACAGCATTAGGATGCTGTTGTGCCCACACTGACAAGCCCTGCTCAAAAGCAGGCTGAGCTGCCTGAACCTGAGTGGTTCAGGACTCTCTGTGCTTCACTGCACTGTTCAGATCTATAGCCCCAGACTCTCAAAAGAAAAGAGCTAGAAACTTACTCTAAATGTGTTTAAATGTGTTAAAGCTCCCTCCCGTAAATCAGAGATAATAGATGGCACTGTCAACTGCACGGTGGAGAGGATAAATATATTAAAACTTTGGAGCTACTAAGTTACTCTCACACTGAGGTTACTTGGTTCTGTTTCTCTGATGGATGGGTGAACTTTAGCACATGTTTTAATTCTTTCCTTGACTGTAGTCAGTGCTCAGGGAAGCTCTCCTCGTAACTGTTCCGTCAGCCGACGATCTGTTTCCTGGGTTGTAATGATCTATAATTTTGTTAGTGGAAAGATGCATATGAAGCAGCTTTTGCTTCATTTCCTTATGAAGACACCACGCTGATGGATGGCTTAATTCAAAAGCCAGTGTGTTCTTGCAGAAGAACTCACATTCAGACTCCAAGTCCTGTCACTTATGTCTGTTTAATATCTCCTAAATGTGTCTTTGTTTTTCCCTCTACCTCTGTTGCTAGAAATAAGACTGGTTTAGTCATCACTTCCATCAGTTACTATTCTGCATTCCTTATGGGTTCTTCCCATCACCCTACACAAGCAATAGTTCATCTTACCCTGTGCTCAGACTTTGTCTAACAACACATTTATTCTGTGTACTTTTTCACTTGAAATGTTGCCTTTGGTTAAAAATGTGTTTAACCTAAGACACAGTTGTCTATGGAAATAAAATATCTATTCTCGTATTTTAATTGAAAACATAAATTGATTCCAGTTTTGTCCACAAGTTAAACAAATAAGGGGTGGAGAACAGAAGATGGAGCTTGGCTGACCAATCCCATCCAAGTTTGCTTAGCAGTTAAACACCCAAGAAAATTACACTCTGTAAGGTTGGGATTTTCAATGACTGACTCATACAAAAATGTCAACAAGACTGAAACATTATTCATGGATTTTTTTGTAAATTTACTGACACATTTATGGTACAACTAACATTTTTTCAGAAAAAAAATACACAAACACTTTAGTTCTATCACTTATTCAAAATTCAGTGTTCAGTCTAGGGCAAGTTATATGTTTGGGCAGTAACATTGTTCAAAAGTATGGAGGTAAACAGCCTCCAGAAAGTCATTCTTAAAAAATGGCATTTACTGTTGCTGAGAATAAAGGTATGTACTTGCTATGAATTGGATTTTTTTTCTTTTTTAATGTTTGCTGGTGGGGTTTTTTCTTATAAATTCCACCTGTGGATTTTTCAGTCCCCTCAAAAGCTTGATTAAAATGAGGTGTCATGACAGAGAGAGTTTCAGGAACCAGATAATGTTCTCTGGAAATGGAGGTAGTATTTGCTTTTAAACAATTTAGTGATGTTCTGGCATCCCTGAGAGTTGAGCTTGCACACTTTCAGCACTAAATGATGTACAGGTAAGATGTACAGGAAAAGTCATTATCCCAGTAACTACACAATTAGGAAAACTAAGCCGTGTTCATTTCCATCATGTTTTGCAAACCTTTAGTCCAGCAAATGGGTCTGTGGACCATAAGAGTAGATTAGATGTGACTATTTCTTAGTCATGACACAATCTCAGTTATTTTATTCCAGACCCAAATGATCTACTTTAAGTTTTCTTGGGTTTCATGTAGAAAGTAATATGTAGATTGTGACTAGCTGAACTACCCATGGTATTTCTGTCTCTGCAGTGAAATAGTTATAAAACTGGACAATTCAGCCTATTCAGACAGGTGTTTTATATAATAAAACCTGTCATAATATAAATAAATAGAGAGAATGGACATTAAAAGCATTAATGCTTCTAGACTTCAGCATATTGTCATAAAATCTGCTTCCATAAATTTTCTACCAATTTAAGAAGCAAGTATGACTTTACAGATGATTTGCCATGGAAATGCATTGAGCATCACTGCTGTTTTAAAACATGTAAAGACATCCACAAGAATCTCTGCATGGAGCCAGCTCAAACACAGCAAGGTCAGTGCTATGGTTGAGCACAAAAACTATGTTAAACCCGAGTCACTATTCTTTGTCTCTGTAACAAAATCCCCAGAACTACTTAATTCAAGAGAAACATGCAGAGATACCCTGGTTCTGCATGGGGCTGGCTTGTGTCCCCTGTGCTAATTAACTTGGGCTCTGAACACCATGAGAAGAGGGTTATCTGGTCTTGAAATAGCCTTGGAAGCAGTTTTCTTTCACGTAGTGCTGTGCCAGAGCTAAAGCTCTGGTGGACCCAGCTGGCTGTCACCATTTCTGTCAGACATGAGCTGGCTCTGAGAGTGACATTCATCTCATTTAATGTTAGATGTCTGCACTACAGACATCTACATCTCGATTAGTCACCCTTGTCTCCCTTTATAGTCAATGGAGAGAAACAAGCATGATTCACCCCATCCTAAAACAGACATCTCAAATGTGGATGAATCATGCCTCAACAGTGTCTGTTTTGTGCAGGCAGTGAGAGGAAATGATGGAAACACAGGGCTGATGTCAGGAAGGAAATTAGAGTTTGGGAGTTACAGACTGGTAGCACTGCAGGAGAAAGGTATTTGTGGACAAAAAAGTAAGTGGAGACAGAAAAAAACACATAAACTACTTATTTATGGTCACATGGCAGTTGGTTTGAAAACACAGGAGCCAAAGCATCATCTCTGAGTCAGGAATGAAGGTGGTCACTTTGGTATTGGTTTCAGAATTAATGATAAAAACCTCTGTGTTTAATCAATGACCTGTATGAATCTACCTCCTCCTAAGACAGATCATTATGTATAATACGTTTCTTCAGTATCACAACATTATTTAAGTGAGATGCAGAGAACTTCACTGGGTTTGGTGATCAATTTTAACGCCATTTGTTGTTAGTTATTTTTTCTTTTCTTTCTGGTGATTTATCAAGAAGAGTGAAGCCAAGCTGAAGCAGTGTCCCATGGCTCTTATAATCAAGCCAGTTACTTCATCTCTTCACTCACTGCTTTTATAGCCTCAAAAAGTAAGATAGCAATTCTTTCACTTCTGCCCAGTAACTGCCTCTTAAAAAAAATACTTTAATATTATGTAATACTATATCGCAGCTGGATTTCCTCCCCTCTAATAGTGACACAATGCAATTTTTTTTCCCCAAAAAAATAAGAAAGCTTACAGAATAAAATTTGGATGTTCACAGAATTCACGATTTTGGGAGGCCTTTGCTGCTGACTTACGTAGCATTAGCAAGAAGCCTGGGGAGTCCTGTGGTCTAAAATAACAAAAATCAATGTGAAATAAAAAAACATCTAAGCATGGCATTCTTCTACAGCTTGAAATACGAGCAGTTAGTCAGGAATACACAATGTGGTGCCCTCATTTTCTCAAAGTGGAACTCTTTAAAGCTTACATCCCATGCCTTTCCTGTTGACATTCAAATTGACTTTCTGCATTTCATAATGGTAGTTCCTGACTCGCTTTTCACTTTATCTGCCAAACCCACTGCTGGGTCTTTCTCAGATGCACAAGAGTCAGGGATAAAGCTTACTGAAAATGCATCCCTTATTGCAGTCATTTCTCTAAAGTACACCCCAATAACAACAAAGTAAGACAGGAAATTATTAGGATTGGACTGCTGTCATCAACTGCTATTTCATCAATTGCTCAGTTTTCTGACAAGCCCAAGTTCTTCTTAGCTTTAAGCCATTAAAACAGTAATAATAATAATAATAATAACAACAACAACAATCATAATGCATCTAGAGAAACACAAGGCAGCACTTTAGAGAGAAAAGTACCATGTTCTTGTCAGTGAAGGCTATCATCTCGATGTAACCTACCACAGAAATGCCCCCAACCCACTGCTCCCAAGCTACTGCACTGCCAGGGTGCCTTGCTGCATGGTCTCGAGGATCCTTGCTTCTGCAGGAGTGAAAGGACTTACCACAGAGTCTGCTCTCTCAATTCCCTCCTGTCTGTTGGAGAAGGAACCAGACACTGAGCAGCATTTTACTTGAAAAGCAGGTGGGGGGGAAGGCAGGCTGTACCCTCTCAGACCTGAAGGAGCTAATTTCTTCTTTGCAGCTTCCAGGGAATTTTATTACTCTGAAGAAACACTTGCTGGCATTCCAGGTCGTGTCTCTGCACATCTTCCAGTGAGCACTACCACATGAGTTCTTTGGGCATGAAACATTCCCCATGGTCTAACTGGACAATGTCTTGTAGAGCCTGCATGGCTCTACAACAAAGAATAATTAGGTAGATTTTGGGAGAGAAACCACACATTTTTACAGATGAACCAGGCCAAATTGTCCTGTTAGCACCACCAGCCTGTATCCAAACAATCCCATTGACCTCAGCTGAGCGTAGCTAAGAGGAGAGCTCAGCCTCAGCACGTGTCCCCTATGGCTGTACCACAGTGAGTAATTATTGCTGTTTGTTATTTCTATTGCTGCAGAACCCACAGGATCAAATAAAGTTCAGGATCCCAACTGTGCTGGGTGCAGTGCAAACATATAAGCAGTCATGGTGCCTGCACTGAAGAGTTTACAGCTGTGTCTCTTAGGAGAACATTTCTTCATCTAATAGACTATTCTATTAAGAACTGTTAATTGCTTCATTCAGCCTATTTCTTTTTGTGTGTGTGCTTAGTTTCTTCTATTTCTCCTGCCTGCACCCCCCTAGACTATCCTTAATAATTGTCCTTCCTGCACAATATCAATAGCTTTACACACTGTGCAAATTATTATTCCCCCTCTTGCTTCTTGATTGTCTTGATCAGACACTTCTCCCCCAGTCACTTTCTGATTTTCAATTCTTTTTTCTTCTTAAAACAACTATTTGTTCTTATTCTTTTTATTGTAACAAAGTTTTTGGATCATTATAATTCTAAAATGGTTAAGTGACACTACTGGTGCCTCCCCAGTGAGTGATGATGTCATGTTCCCTTTGAAGGACTCCCCAAAATTGCATTCACACTCTGCTGTTCCCTTTGCCTGTGTTTTACTACCAGAGAAATGGCTCATTGTCACCCCACAGGTTTCCTCCACTGTTGCAACCTAAATATCCCATCTTCTATTTGCCAAATGTCTGCTTCAGATTACCTCTTTACACGCCTCTCTCCAGAGGCATTATATGATGGGTTTTACTGCTCTTCCAGGCTGAATCTCTTTGTATTGTTTCCTGATCGTATTTCTAAAGTCTCCTTGTCCCTTTGTATAACTTTTGGGCTTTAATTTACACACAGAAATCTCAGCAGACCTTTCCAAGTGTAGGGTCTCTGTGGCTTTCAGAGGCAAAGTGTACCCGCTGCAGTGCAGTCACACCTTCAAAAGATCACAGGCTTGCTGCAGAGGCTGACTCCCACAACTGCAACTGTGATGCTCCAAAGCCAGCACTGGTTTCTACTCCACTACTGGAATAACAACTCTGCCCCCGAAGGGGATTTTTCAGAAATAAAGTGCTCATGTTGCTTATTTCCTATAAAACACATACAGTGCTGAAATAATGGTCATACTAGTGCATGAACAATTTACCATTCTGCCAAAGTTCCCCATAAAATCTCCTTAAAAGGAATAATATTCTTCAAATGCAATTTCTTTCTGGTCTGACATTGGTGGCCAGATTAGAGCAGGGCATGGTAGAAATGGTGAGTGCTTCCTCTTATTTCTATCCATTTTTAAAGGTTGAAAATCCATCAGACAACTTTTAAGGTCATTAACCATATGTTGTTGGACATCTCTTACCACTCAAATTTTCAAGAGGGAAACCTGAATCTGAAGACAGGTGGTTGGACACCCCAAAGGAAATGCCTTGAACTACTTTCAGGTGGAGAAAGAAGTTTTCTTATTCTTTCACTACAAGCACTATCTCTCATCAAAAGTAATTTTCTTAACATTATATAAGATACAGTCTCTTCCTCATATCTGTTTGAAAAGTAATCATGTAAGGATTAGGTGGCAGACACCTTGTTTAGTCTAGAAAACTGTACTAGCTTTCAGAGATTAGAGTGCCTTGACTGCCTCCACAATTTACCCTAATGAGAAAAAAGTAGGTGACCATGTTCCCTTTGATGGTATCTATATTTAATACAAAGACAAGTTGCAGCAATGATGTTAAGTGGGAGTTATTGTGACTAGCCACTAATACCAAACCACTTTTATTACTGAAATTAATTTGCTAATTGGTCAACTTTTAGCTCTTTCTTTGGAACAATCAAAACCACTGGGGTCAGGAAACAGAAATCTTCATTCAGCTCAGGCTTTTGACAAAGTCACTTCGGTTTAATGGATCTTCATTCTGTAATTTAAACTTCTTGCCTATAGCTTATATGCAGGTTTTAATATCAATAAATTTAAAGTTCTTCAGCTGGAATTGACTCCTTCCGATTTGTGGTAAATCAAACTACCTCTGATATGCTGCATTTGAATATCATCATGTGTCCACAGAATCATAGAATGGCTTGGGTTAGAAGGGTCATTAAAGATCATCTCCTTCCAACCCCCTGTCATGAGAAGGGACACCTTCCACTGCACCAGGTTGCTCAGACTGTGGATGTGGATTAGGGAAAAATATTTGTTTTGGTACATGGAAGTATATATAAGTCCAGATATTTTCTACTGCTCTGCACCATCACTGAAAAAACACAAAGGCAGTGGCTAAAGGTAAAACTCACCTTACCTCTGTTCAAACATTTGAGAGTTGGCTAAGTCCACTGTATTCTTCATACTCTCACTTGGGTCAATTTGGCAATTTACTGTGAGGTTATGCCATTTAAAAGCTTTTAAGTAGATTTGAAGGAATACCTTAGTGGATGGACTTGATATTTTATTTCAAACTAAACTAATTTCTGCTGTTGACAGAAATTCTTAACATTTTGCAGCTTCCTTGGTTTTGGGGCAGGAAAAAGAAACTTCTCTGCAGTAGATTAATCAATTCTTTATGTTGTAAGGGTACTTTGCAACAATCAAAATTTAAAAATATTAATATCGATAGGATGTCTTCTATTATATGCAGGCTCTTGAGCAGTTTTGAACATATCACTTCAAGAAAAGCGTGGTCTGGGTATTCAGAAAACATAATTAGGAAGGGAGGTCAGAGGGGGGTCTGGAAAAATGACCAAAGCAGGATTCAAAGAGGGATTGAAGGGATTCAGGTTGTTTAGTCTGGAGAAGATATCCCTGAGGGTGCTGCTGATAGTGGTCACAAATTCTTCCTCAGTCTTCCTGAGACTGCAGCTGAGGAAGAAGAAGAAATGTTGCATAATTGACATCTCTGACAGGTAGGCCAACACATTTCAGCAAAAGTGTTAAAATGAAAGGTAAGGAATCACGTATCAGTGAAGACAAAAAAGCCATGGAAGAGAACATCTTGGAAATTTTTGAGTTTCCTGTGTTAAAGTCTTGGGCCAAGGTAAAAAAGGTTCCAGAGTGTTAAAACCAGTGGTCTACTCAGACTACAGGAGTGATATATGAATATTCCTACTTTTTCAAGGATGAAAGGAGACAACTGAACTACCCAGCAGTCATATACACACAGTCTCACAAAAATCTAGTGAAATCAAGGTAATAAGCATATCTTATATCATACATAATGTCTCAGATTCTGTCGCAGAGTTAAATGAACTTACCTCTAGCTTTGTGCCTTGTCCCATAATCATAAATGTCCTGGTAATATTTGTTTATTCATTTAAATCCATGCATGATAGGCCTAACCACCTTTTGCCACGGCATTTCTTTTGAGATTCTTTTTTAACCTCCTTTTCAGGTTTTGCATATTTTTTGATTCAGCAGCTGTCAGAAGATTTTGCATAAAAGGCAATGAAAAAATTAAAGCAAATACTGTGAATGCACTTTTTTCCTGTCTGAATATGCAGTCCTTCTCACCCTGGCCCAGTGCTATCACACTTCCACCAGCCTGGGGTTTTTTTAGATGGAATCTGAAAGAAAGAAACAGCTAGCTGAGGAGCTGACAGAGAGCAATTGAAGCAACAGATCCCCTGACAACTTGTTTCAGCTTCAAGGTCAATTAGACATTTTGCAGTCAAATAAGATTCTGAGTCCCCGTGTACAGCCGATCAAATTGCCCAGCTTTCTTATTTTCCCTCTGACTCTGCTTTAAAAAGCCCATCTGTGGCTACTGCAGTGATCCTTTCTGTATGGATACTCTGGGAAAGAGTGTCCTTCATCACAATGTCTCAGGCTCATTTGTTTTGTCAACAAACCACAGTGTTTCTGAAGCTGCTGTGGGAACCACAGGGAAGATGTTACAAACACAATAATGTATTGTCTGAGGAAGCTTTCAAAGGTAGCTTAGGAGTCAGATGTCACTGGAACATGTTGCTCCTTATTTCTGTGGTGAGAGTGAGCAAAAGGAAATAATCCATGAAAGACACCCAGGTACACTCACTCTTACACTTTCATTATTCTATACACCAGCTATAGCCAGAAGGGATTTAAAATAATTGTTTAAACTGTGTGAGTTCTAAAATGGCTTCCTGCTGACAGAGAGTGCCATACTCTTGCTGTCTGCGTGCCTGCATTTCTAAAGCTCACATTTGCGTAATATCTATTTTGGCACCTGCATATTGACAGTAATGGAGAGTGATGATTATCTGCACAGGATGTGGAGGCAGTGCAATATTCCCCATTGTCTCGCAAGCCCAGCTGGGTCAGACTTCAAACAGACTGGTCACCTCTGGATGAAGGAAGAGAGGATATCTCTCTTTTCTCTGACTTTTTTATATTCGGGCTCTTCTCTGTTCCTCCTGATTTTTAAGTTGTAGCTCATTAATGGGCACTGTCAGGTAAAAAACGTGGCATAAAATGCAGCTCTTTTGTGTCTTATAGTAGCTACCTGGTGCAAAATGTAGATTTTTCAAGCAATGATGATGCTTTCTGATTTCCCCTGGGCTTTGAAACATCTCTGTCACTTTCCAGTTGTAAAAACTCAGAATAATACTTCATAAAATCATAGAAAGGCTTGGGTTGGAGTGACCTTTGATGCCATCTAATTCCAGTCCCCTGCCATGGACAGGGATGCCTTCCACTATCCCAGGGTGCTCCTAGTCCTGCTCAACATGGCCTGGAACACTTCCAGGGATGGGGCAGCCACAGCTGCTCTGGGAAAACTGTGCCAGACCTCACCACCCTCACAGGGAAGAATTTCTCCCTGATATCCAATCTAAACCTACTCTCTGTCAGCTTGAAGCCATTTCCCCTTGTCAAATCACTTCATACTCTTGCAAATTAATTCTAAGCTGAAATAAATCTTTGCACTGTGTCCAGTTGTCTCAAGTTTTTAAAGGGATTCCAGTTAGGGCAGAGCTGTGAGTCCACCACCCTCTCCGTGTGGGCTTGTCACACAATACACAATGCAGTTCAGTGCTCTGACCTCTACTTTTGGGATCTCTCTGGTCAGTACTTCACAACCTCTTTTTCCCAGTTAGAGAAATAGTTAAAATGAATATAATTTATTGGAATTTTTTTTTTAAAATAAGAAAATAATAGAGAAAAACCAGTATTGTACTACCCTTCTTGTTCAAGTGCAAAGACTGTTTCTTGGATCTTAGATTTACTCGACTCTGAAAAGGGATATGAAAATGGGTATATTTTTATCAAACAGAAATTATTAAAAAATGCTGGAATTTTTTTTTTTACCTGACATGGTGTGAATTAAACTCAAAAAAAAAAAAAAAAAATAAAGTCAGTTTTCTAATTCAGGCACTACATGATGAATCAGAACAAGGTAAGATAAGACAGGACAAGACAGAACAGAAATTAGATGAATGCCCAGAAGTTTGTTGGCTTCCCACTGGCACAACCATTTCCATCTCACTTTCATTAATCCTTCATGAGCCTCAAAAAATTGAATTTATTAAACCAGGCTGAAGTCAAACCACCCATGGATTTTCAGCATGCTTGTGATTCAGTTCCCCCTTTTCACACAGCTACAAAAAATGTAAATACCTTGCCATGTCTGTGTAGAAAATTTGTGAAGAAATAGGATTTGCCTGTGCCTGGAAAACAGAGAATTAATTTCACACAAATCAAAGGTTAGCGTTTATTTCCACTAGGGGTGATAAAAAAAGATGGACTTCTACATCTAAAAAAAATAAAATAAATTGTCTGGTTGGCTTGCAAGGGACAGAGGTGGAATTGTTCATTGTTTTAATACTAAATATTAATTTGAACTAAAATTATGGTTGGATTGATACTTGGTTATTGATACAATCTTTATCAATGTTAGGACACTGCAGGAGTTAGCTTTTCCTGACTTATTTATATACTCTAAATATAGCAGTCATGAATCAAATAAGAAGCACATTTATAAATAATTTATGGAAGATGAATAATGGATTGTTAGATGTCTTAATAAATGACTAATCAATTGTTATAGAATCCACAGGTCAGAGGTTACTTTTAAACATGGCAAATAAACTACATGAATAATAAGCTGTCCAGAAAGCATCATCCTTGCAATTGTATAGAAAGCCATTCATATCCATAATATCCATATAACTAGTCTTGATGAATAAAACAACAGGAAACAAAATGTAAAACATACATTTGTTGAGTATACTTCTGCAAACCATTCATCTTGGTCTAGGAGTTCTAAAGCTGGCAAAAAAATAATGGGAGCTTGAAAATTGCCCATGAAAATAGGGGTACTGTGCTCCTCAAACACATAGTCTTGATTATCAACTGGTTTAGGGGTGGTGCAGATACTGTACAAATCTTTTATAAGATCAGGACGTGATTAGCATAGTGAGTGATGCAGGTTATTTCTGTACTGTTGCTATTCAATATTCTTTCAGAGATCTATATATATTTGCAAACAGGAAGACAAGTTTCCTCATCAGCAGTTCCTTATGCCATAAAGAACGTATTCTGTAGCATATAAAACTGGTGGATGCACAGACCTGCTACTAATGGCCAACAAGACAGACTGCAGAAAATCTAAAATTGGTAATAAAGAGTGTTGTGGGATTTCAGTCTGACCAAAGACTGGAGTATCTGAGCAATATCTTGCTTACATGGCTATCCTGGAAAATGATATGATCTTCACTGTGCTCCTGCCCAGCACAGGGGAGGACCAGTGTTACACCCTCTGGTGACCTTCAAAGCTTTGTCCCTGAGTGGCAGGTCATACATATTGCATAGATTTGATTAACTACTCTTGAAGGTCTCATAAGAACCCAATAATGAAAAGAAAAGCCAGACATAGGCAGCAAGCTGCACAGTATTTGGGAAAATGGAAACTCTTAGTCTATGGGTAGTTGATCATTTTTCTTCCTGAAAGAGTAAGAATATATATAGGAGTAAATTACTCTCATCACATTTTTAAGATGATAGAATTAATTCACTGTGCAGTCTTCTTTTTGTTTTTCTTAAACCCTGGGCTGTTTCTGAGAGCCTTTAAAAGTCAAGAAGTCTATAAGACTGTTTCAGCACGTTAAATAATCCAAAGGAAAAACCTGAAAGACAACTGAATGTGTCAGCTAAACAGTTTAAGCTCTCCAGCTTTAGTCTCTATAGGCAGCAATTACATTTCGAAGGAAAATGTTTTACAATTGTAATTACACATAATAGGAGGAATGTATTTTTTCCCTTTATCCTACTCCCATGGTGAGTCAATTTAATTTTTAAATACAAGAGACATAATTGATTTTAGCCCTAGATTAGTACTGAAAATGATCTATATGTGCTCTCACTAATGGAACAAGAGAATTGGCATTCCTTGGGGACCTTAACCCAACCCCGTTCATGGCAACAATTATTAGACCCTGACAGGTTAGCTGCTAGGAAGAGGGGGGCATAGAATACCCTGCTGATTAACAATCTAGTGAAATAATTAATGTTATGCTCTTCTCATTTAATTACGGATTATTCACAAATATATTATTATTAGAGACCACAAAGGGAAGTGACTGTGCAGAGTTTTGACTTCATCTATGCTGCTTATAAGGCCTTTTGTAAAGGGTTTAGGGAAGCCTCTTGCTTTGATTTGCTTCTGAGCATATCTTAAACAAATGAGGAGCTTTAACAATTTCATTAAGGTCTGATCCAACAGCCACGGAAATAAAAATTTCACACTGATATCAGTAGAATTATATCAGGCTTAAAAGTATTATATCAAGACTACGTGCCTTCTCAATGTATGAGAGTAATGGGTGAACAATCAGCAACAATGCACCTTGTTCAATTTATAGTACCTTTCTTTTCTTGTGTGTCATAATAGTTTATGTCAATCAGAGCATGTCCTTTTACAGGCTGATACGAATAGCAAGAATTGGCGCAAGACTTTACACTCTAAGTGTATATTTTTTTTCATCCACAATAACCTCAGTCATTTTAGATGTCAAGTAGTTTATTTTAAATAAAATGAAAGTGAAGTGAATGGGAAAATGTTCATGGCATCTGGGAAATGCCAGCCCCTGTGGTTCACTGACCAGCCAGATTATTTATGGGTAATTTGGCTCACCTATAATTTAAAGTGACATACACACATGGGCATATAGAGTAAACTACCTTGTTTTGATAGCAAAAATGTGCTTTGTTCTGCTGAATATTTGTCCGTTTTGTGGAAAATAAGATCTCCCAAATCTCACATGAGTTACAGTTCTGTGTAGTTTCCAGCTGGATGAATCCTGGATTTCAAATGCATTTTATATTTTTCACCAAACTAGTTGAAAGACTTAGATACGTCAGGGATAGTGGGATAGAGGGAAAAAACAAACAAACAAAACCCAAAAACAACAACAACAACAACAACAACAACAACAACAACAACAACAAAACACAGCTCATACTTTCAAACGTGGGAGTTCAGAGTTAGACTCACTGCTAATAACATTTGGTATTTGTAGTGACAACACACTGGTGGTGTAGATCTTCAATCCTCTTCACCATCCAGAAAATAAGAATAAAGATACTCCAAAGAAGCTACACTGAAGATTTTCTAACTAAGCTGCGTGGTCAGGATGTTCTTATCACTCTTGTTTCTCGCCACATAGAATTTTGAGTGAGCAAATTCTTGTTGAGTCCTGTTGACTCCAGGCTAAGCAGAGCACCCACACATTTTCAGCATGAGACTTGTAGACTCTGTCCTAACTTCTTTCTCTTGTGTATTCTTTTTGTCCTTGACTTGAAGCTTCAGATTGATTTTTTAACAGAGAATACTGGCACTCTTATGAATGTTTAGTGAAAAATGCAGGTAACAGTGCAAATCCTCACTCCTTCAGAGGGCTGACTCCTCTGGGAAGGATCATGCTGTTGATTAGAGCAAGCCAAGTGAGAACAAACTGATCAGATCCTGGCCATGACACGAGAACCAATGTTGAAGATGTCCCTGCTCAATGGAGGATGGTGTAGATAACCTTTAGAGGTCACTTCCAACCCAAACCTTTCTATGGTTCTGTTATTTTATGAATGTATCAGCAAGCACCACACTTCAGAGACATTCTTGAATCATCAGTGAGAACATACATGCAAAGTGTGTTACGTTCTTAAAGGTGTAAACTGCTTTGCACCAAAGGCCACACCTAAAAATCCCTTTGATTTGTCCTCAAGTGAAAACTCTGCAAGCACAGGACTACATGCTGCAAGCACCTCTTGAGGTGTCTAGCAGCCCAAGGGATTACACGTTGCACTTGCATTCAGCAAAATTTTGTATGACACCTATGACTTTACAATTGCAACTTTGTGTCTCTTAAAACCACTCTCTGTCTTATTAAAACCACTGTGAATAGCATCATCTGGTCTGTCCTGGAACGTGAAAAATGTTGTTTTTAAATAAAAAGTTCTATTCTGACAGTGTGTGCAGCAGAATTTTGGGATTGGAAATACGTACACAAAGCTATTCCCAAGGTAATGATGTAAGGTATTGACAATCAACTGTCCTCCTTGGTGTCCGTCTAGCTTTTCTCATCACTTCAGTTTTACTGCAGGACCAGTGCAGCTTTGCTCATTTTGGACTGGATCAGGATCACATCTGACCTCCTCAGAACACAGGAAGAACAGAGAGATGAAAAATGTCCCTTTTAGAAAAGGCAGCAGTGTAGACAGTAGACCACAGTTGTTTGCTATCACTGTGTAAGGCTGCACAATATTGACAAGGGATAGCTCAGTGGTACAGCCTTAAATCTGCTCAGCATTTTGAAGGCTGTTGAGGAATACCCACTGCTGACCCATTATACTCAAACTTTTTCCTCTCAACATGCATTCTAATTGGAGACAAACGCCTCCACAGCAAACATAGCAGCCGACATGTTAAACTCAGCAGGAGCCTATAGACACAGTAAATGTTAATTGATGGCATTGTGGCAGCTATTGGTAAAATTCTACATCAGTCTAGTGTAGCTTTTCCACAAAAAATAAAAGCACAGTGAGGTGTGTGAAACTGGTATTTCCTAGCTTGAGCTGTAACGTAAGAGGTAGGACCTGGATGCAACTAAGAGGAGAATTTTCCAAACACCCAAATATTACCTGAAGAAACATGGAGGTGTCAAAAGTGGGAGATATTAAGCTAGAATTTATTCTGGTAAAAGAAATGAGTGATTGAATGCTGGGTTTTGTTTCATGTTTTCTCCTCTTACAGTGTTTCCCTCTTTTTTGATATATAAACAGGGAGGCAGTTTCTCCTGTGAGACCAATCTGCTGATTCTCTTTCTCCGTGGTGCCAAGCAATAGGACAGGTGGCAATGGTGGAAAATCATGTCCAGGAAGTTCCATCTGAACATGAGGCAGAACTTCTGTCCTGGGCAGTTGTAATAATGCAGTGACTGAGCACTGAGCAGTCTGTGCAGAGAGGCTGTGGAGTCTCCCTCACTGGGATACTCCAGCTCCCTCTGGACACAATCCTGTGCTCTGGGATGGCCCAGCTGGAGCAGGGAGGTGGACCAGATGATCCACAGATATCCCTTCCAGCCTTGCCCATTCTGTGATTCTGTGATCAGCTACCCCAAATGTTCCTGCATTGAGTGCTCCTCTCTTGACATTGCTTGTGATTTAATCTTAAATAGATGCAAGTGTGATGCTCTGTCTGAATCATTGCTTACTGGGGCACCCTCTCTATCCCCGTGGGTCAGGAAGCACAAGCCTTATCAGTTGGACTCACAGACTCAGCCCCACGCCCTCACAGCAAATTTTCCCTTGAAACTGAATGGTTCATGATAATATATAGGGGGGAGAACAGGTGCTTTTCATTCTTACGTTTGCATTTGCACACATATCCTTACTGTCTTACTTTCCAAATAAACACAAGCTTTTTGTGGCACATCAAGGACGACCAGCAGAGTGCAGCAACCATTTGAGAAGAAGGTCTTGCACGTTACTCTTTTTAGCATGTGCCTGGACAAAGAAGAGGCCCCTGAAAGCAGATTTCAAGCCCAGATGTGCACACATGCCAGTTACCAGAGCTGGAAATTCCTCAGTGAAGCACTTGCAGAAGGCTGCTGTAGAAAAGAAAAAAACAAAACAAAAACAAAACTGCCCTTCATACCTAATTCTGTGTAAATCTGTCTAAACCAGCAATAATAAATGTGAAGAGATGATCATGCAGTAACTGAGAAAAGAGACACTAAATGCACTTTTTTGTATACAAATGGCAGCTAAAAGGTCTAAGTATCCTACTGTGAGGTTTGCATTACGTGAACATTTTTCATCTATTTATTGATGATCAGGAAAATGACGGAGAGTAACCTTTCACAGTTTGAACATGTAGAGACTCTTAGAAGGTCAGGGAGGCTCTGCTGCTGGGATGATGGCACAGAGTGGCTCCTGGCTTTGGCATTCTGTGTTGGACACACCAAAGGTAGAAAAAAAAAATGACGTTGGAAATATTATCAAGCCACTGATTCCAGACAATACATAATAAACAGCAAAGATAAAGTAGGTTAAAATTAAGCAGGCTACTGACTTCTTTTAATGTGCCTGAAAATTAGTGTATTAATAATTCATGCAAGCTCAAAAAAGGGTATATGAAGACTGACAATGGGTCACACATATTTAATTTCCTCACAATAAAAGATAACTGTCCTGCCTTTTAAGAAAACATCTCATTCAGGTTTTAAGATGAAGCACAAAGCAGACCCATGGCAAAGTGACTGGTTTGCAGAGAGGTTCACTAAAGGCACCCAACACGATTTCCCAGAGGGGATGGATATATTGTGAGAAATATGTAATTTCCCCATTTCACAGATTTACCTAGAGCATTCTCTGAGCTGGAGAGGACATAGAGTACCATAGGCAGGCCATAAAATTAAAAGCACCATCTTCCCTCATATTTGTTTAACGATTTAGCTTGATGCAAGTTTAACAACCGGAAGGAATTATAGATGAGATTTTTGGCATATTATGACAAAGCTGAAGCCATTCAGCAATTCCCAATGCATTTTATGAATCAGTTTGTGTGGAATGGTGGATAAAAGGGTGGACAATATGTAGGGCTTCCAGCTCTTAAAATGCACCCT
Organism: Sitta europaea; assembly: GCA_013400255.1. Taxonomy (NCBI): domain Eukaryota; kingdom Metazoa; phylum Chordata; class Aves; order Passeriformes; family Sittidae; genus Sitta; species Sitta europaea. The sequence continues at coordinate 42,910 of VXBS01002699.1, forward strand.
TTGAAATGTAGGTAAGGAAATAACTGTTTGGTATAAAAGATCTAGTACACATTGTGGTACCCAGGACTTAACTTTCAGATCTGGGTACTTAGTATGGAAAAAGGTAATGGGTAGAGAAAAGAGATCATAAAGCAGCAGGTGTGAAAGAGTTCAAGTCTCTACACTCTTTATCTAGTTCTTCTCATTAAATTAGATTGCTTCCATATACATAGTGGCGTAAATATCAGTTTGCCAACTAAATTTTTAGCTGAATTTGGTCAGAACCTTTCTGAGGTGTTTATGTTCCAAATCCAAACTGTTCCAAATATTTGATCTGATGTTAATTCTTGTCCTCTCTATCCAACCACAGGATTGTTAAGTCTTCTTTCTGGTTTCTCCTTACTCAATCCTAGCTCCACAGGAGAATTTCATAGCAGACATTTCATTTTGCCTCTTCCTGACAACAGCTCCTGCTTCTGTAACAAGCAAACTGGGAACAGATAATGAGTGAATGCTGGGCTGCCCTCAAGGTCAGACCTCCAGAAGCATACACGCACTGCCAGGCACATCCAAAGGAGAGTCTCTCCCTGGTTTTAGTGCTTTATGTCCTCTCCTCTCACATTAATAGATCTAGTCTTGCATTTTTTGACCAAACCCTGGAGGAGTATAATGCCACCCTCAAGTCAAAAATCTCAAAACGTGGTCCACCACAGTAACAGTTTAATGAGCACAACCCTGCAGGGGAAAACTTGTGGATAATGGTTGATGAAAAACTCATGAGGCAGCTGTGAGCACTCGGTGCCCAGAAAGCCAAATGTATCCTGGGCTGCATCCAAAGGAGTGGGGACAGCTGGTATGAGAAGATGATTTTCCCACTTTGTTCCTGTAAAACCCCAGCTGGATTACTGAGCTCAGATCTGTTGCCCCCAAAGGAAGAAGGAGGTGAAATTGTTGGAGCAAGTCCTGCTGAGGAGGTCATGAATTTGATAAGAGGATGGGAACACTTCCTCTATGGAGACAGGTGAGGAAGTTGAGGCTGTTCAGCCTGGAGAAGAGAAGCTGGACAGGGATTTTTCATCAAGAACTGTGGTGACAGGACAAGGACTAAAGGGGTTAAACTGACAGAGGAGAAAGATAGATTAAATATTAGGAAAAAAAATCTTTACAGTGAGGTGGTGAGGTCCTGGCACAGGTTCCCCAGAGAAACTGTGACTGCTCCTACTCCTGAAATTGTCCAAGGCCCTGTTGGACAGGATTTAGACCAACCTGGGATAGTGAAAGGTGACCCTACCCATGGCGGAAGGAAGAATGGGATAAGTTTGAAGGTACCTTCCAACACAAACCATTCCATGATTTTTCTAGTCAAGAATCCTGGTTGTGAGACAGTTTGATTTAGAGCTACCTATTTACTTAGGATATTTAACACTTTATATTTACTTAGGATACAAAAGCCTTTATCTGAGATTCAGTGAAGCCCTACTGAATTGTGACCCATCAAGTGACTTTCAATTATTCTCTACCTGGATCTATTGGAAATATTTTGTGGTCACATCACCTTACCTAGCGATTATCTGTTCAGTTGATTGCTAAGTAGAACTGCATTCTGTTTGCTCATTGATGATTTTTAATTATAATCTGAACTCTGTCATGGGTTCTAATCAATAAAGTGCCGGGAAACCTCAGAAGCTGAAAGAGGGAGAAATAATCATTAGATGTTATTTAAGCGATGGCCAATAGAAGCACAATTCTTTGTACAATGGCCAATGTTTCAAGTGCTTATTGATTTGCTTTTATAACAATTATACTGCACTCAGGGAAGCTGGGAAGTTAGAGGAGGAAGGAGAAAAGTCAAGGAAAAAAAAAAAAGAAAAATAGAAATCTGCAGCAGATATTCATGTGTCAGAAGGCACAAACTGGAATATGCCCACTTAGATGACAATCTGTACTCTTAAACCTTTATAAAGAAGCCATGTGTCTTGGGTTGCAGCGTGTATTCTATCACCATCTGATGA
>VXBS01002701.1:0-65850 GCA_013400255.1 Sitta europaea
CACCCGCACCCAGCGGGCCCCTCAGCAGAAACTGAGACTGGGAGGACGGAGATGATTTTAAGGTTTGGTTTTATTTCTCGTTATCCTGCTCTGATTGAATTGATAATAAATTCAGTTAATTTCCCCAAGTCAAGTCTCTTTTGCTGGTGTCAGTAAATAGTGAGTAGATCCCTCCTTCCCTTATCTTAGCCTGGGAGCCATTTGCTTTGTTTCCTCTCCCGTGTCCAGTTGAGGAGGGCAGTGATAAAGCAGCATTGGTGGTCAACTCAACACGCTCATCCATTTCAATCCAGTAGTCTGGGTTTAGCTAGCAGCCTCCTTCGAAATATTTTATTTTGTTAGCACTTGATTTCCTGCATTGTAATTTCTTCTAATCTTCAGTAGCTTTGTTGGTCGTGTTACTGTGTGTTTTTTTGTACTTCTGGTTTTTTATACCTGCAAGCGACTTGCCTTTTTTAGTAGAAAAATGTTTTCATCCATGTGTTTGTATCAGCTAAAGGCTGTCTGATTACCATGGTTGGTGTAGGGTGTATACTGCTTTCTCTTGGAGCTAGGCTACATAGTGTTACATTGATTCACTGTTGTTGTGGAACCAAGAATAAGCAGTAAGCAAAACACAAGCAGAACATTTACCTTTTGGAATAGTAAGAGAATATGGAAGATTTACAGACAGCATACTTGCTCAAAGAATAATCAGATTAAAATGGGATACCTACTAATAAAATTCTGCTATTGCAGTCCTGTAAAGTTGTTTCTTTTTAACAAGAGTGTGCAGAAATGTTGGGCAGCTGAGTTTGGGACTTTTTAAGCATCAAAAAAACAAAGTGAGTGAAATGATATGACAGAAATTGTAATGCTGTTCTGGGAAAGCATCTTGTGGATTAAATGCCAGGAGACCACTGTGTGCACTCTAAAGAGGGTGTTCCTTACTTGTAGACTACTGCAAGTCTTCAGACCAAATAAGACATTACTGCCTCTAACATATGGACTGTCATTTAGGACTCTCATACTAATATAGGTGGACGGATGCAGAAAGGAATGGTGTGATCTTTACCAAGAACCCAAACATTGAGTGGCTGCAGCTGGTTTTTCCTGCTCAGGTAATAAATCATGCTGCAGAAGTGGGTGCCCTGGTTTGCTGACTACATGTTGTGGATGCCTCCTTTGTGGGATCTCTGCTATCCTCCAGCACATAAGTTTCTGCTTAGAATGGCATCAGCGTTGTTCAATTTTGTTCATTTGACATCGCAACTCTGTCTCCAGGTTCAGCATTGCTAAATGTTAACCTAGTGCAGCTGCTTGAGAAATAGTTTTTATTAAAACTAATGCAACTCCAACCTGCATACAATCTCTAGTGATGATTGTATTTGCCAACTGTGTGCCTGGTCTCGTTTGGCTTATGACTCTTCATATTCATTTTATTTTTTCCCTGACAGTATCTTGACTTCTTTACCCTGGAGTTCTTCCTTGCAGGAAGCAGGACATCATTTAATCTCTATAGGTTTATTTTAAAAACTTAATATGTCTCTTAAGACGTGATGGGCTGCAGGAAGTGTTTACACTGCCACTTGCCAAGTCATGTTTTGCTTATCACTTGTACATTTAGGTCAAATAATAAAATTGCATTGCGACTGAAAGTTCTTACAGCCAGCAAAGAAAGTCAAATGCAATTATCTCAATGACACTAATAAATATGGGCTTCTTAACCTGAGCTTATATTAAGCTGGTAGTCTAAAAGATAATTGCATTTTGAATAAGTAAAATGTCAGTTTTATGTTTTCAAAACTGTACTGGTAAAGCTCTGTTTGATCTTCAGCCTGAAAAATTCCCATTAAATAATCTCTAAATCCACCAAAACAGTGGAAAATTATAATTCTGTAATTTGTAATTACAAAATTTTATGGAATTAAGGAAAAAAGATAGAATTTGAAAGTATGAATATTTAAATTTTATTTTTCTATATTACAGTCTTTGAAATTTAAGTGTGGTACTGAAGCTTGATGTGCATGCAGTTTCATCCTAAAATATGGGCTTATTATTGACAGAACTCTTACACAGTTAAACAAAAATTAATTCCTAGCTCTTATTATGGGATTTTTCTCATTTTTGATGCATTATTCTAAGCTCAGTTTTGTTAAACTGCTCCTTCGGTTTTACCAACTGAAAAAATTATCTGCAGTTTTAATAGAAGAAATGTATTTTGCTAACATTCTCCTAGAAATCCCATTGAAAGCATGACATACCATAACTCTTTTAGAGTACTGGTACAAGAAGGATTTTTAAGTTCAGTAGAAATGAACATTGTTCATCTAGATGAACATCTAGGTTTAAAAAGCTGAAGTATTTTCAGGAGTCATTAGAGATTTGTTTGTTGCAAAAGCAGATATGTCATGATTTGTAGTGAGTCTGGGTTTGCAATTATTTGGTATCTTTCTAGTGTATCTATCTTATTAATTTCTACTAATAATTTGTAATTTTGTTTTAATTTGTTATTCTTTCCTTTTCTTCTGTTGAATCTGGGTAGCATTTTAGCCTTTTCAGTCTTTTGAAATTTTCAAAAATCTTTATTTTTCAAATATATTTGCTAGTAGTATTAGCATTATTGAAGCCAGTTGTCGAAGTCACAGTGATGTCTCTTCATCCTTTTTCTTCCCCAAAGACTTCTGCCACTGTCTCTTTGCCTTCTTCTTTTCGTCTTTCCTCTTGCTTTGTTGCTAGCTGCCACAAAGCAGTTGGAATCTCTTTGTCCCTGGTTGCACAGGCCCTCCTGACAGCTGAAGAAGTTCAAGGATGTTTCTCCTAACAGTTTCTGAACTATTGTGCAGCAAGTGATCTGCCTGGTGTGAAGCAAGTACAGTTTTAGTCAGGGTTGTTTGCTTGAGCTTTGCATCAGGTCTTACCTCTATGAAATTAGTATAATTTCTATTATGTTCAACCAGTCTGAGATGTAAAAACTGATTATCTAAGTGGTATTTAACCTAAACCTGTTCCAAGATCTTTCATATTTTAAGACTACCTTGCTGTATTAATCATACCTTTTTTTTTGTTTGTTTGTTTTTTTGTTTTTTAACAAAGACTTCAAGGAAAGAGGAACTCATTAATCTGGATTTCTTGATGTTATCTGTTATTATCGTTAATGTCCCTTTGTGCTAGTCAGAAATGTACTTAATACTGTTTCCTTGAATTACAGCTTAATCTAGAAGTGTGACTTGGTTTATGGTAAAAAAGCAGCAAATAGCACCATTTCTGAAACACATTGCTAGTAAATTGAAATTTACTTTGTAAGGACAAACATATACCTGTTAATTAGTTGGTTTTGATAGTTATATTCTTCTAAGGTATTATCATTCATGTATTTTAAACACAAAATTCCAGTACAAAGGAGAAGAAAAACTATAGTATTGATCTAACATAGATTCATTTCAACATTAATCTCACATTATTTTTCTACCCCAATACAAATACTGTATTCTACAAATACATTTATTTTTAAATTTTGAGAGTAGGGATGACTCATGAAAATTAGTGTTATGAAAATAACCCAAAGAGATAAAACAGATAATACTTCTTTTCCACCTGTTTTTCAATGTTAAAGAAGGTTTCCCTTCTTATTCCTAACTCTGTTGCCAGAACTTTACCAGCTCATGCAGACATTCAGTTCTGCACTGCTTGAATGCAGTTGGTGTCTGTCCATGTGTGTTCTCCACATGGTCAACTCTTGCTGGTTTTCCTACACTTAATGTTTCTTAAGCAAGCCAATTATTTTATTTTTTGTTATGATTTTCCCCCATTTTTTTTTTCCTGGAAGTAGTTTGAGGATGCAAAGAAACATGAAAACTGGAGAAACAATAGTTAGCCAAACAGCTCCCAAAAACCCCACAGCAAACCAGTTCTGTATAAAGGTAGCACAGCAGATGGTATAAACTGGGCTAGTGTCATTCAGCAGTCAGTCACCAGCAAAAAATGTGGAGTCTGCTTCCAGAGAGCAGTGGCATCTTGGCAGCTGTGCAGATTGTGCAGCTCTGTGCTCCTAAGCAGTTCCTCCCCAGGAGTCACACGTGTATTAGTTTGCTTGGAGGTAAAACTGCCGTCTCGTTTCTCTTCAGTGCTGCTTCAGCTCATTTCCCCCCAGCTAGCATTTCCAAGAATGACTGCCCGAGAAGGCCACTATTTCCTAATCTGCCAGGACCTGCAGAGGCATTTTGCCTCTACTGCAAGCCACTTTCTTTTACGTCAGTAGGCCAGAGAGATGCCAGTGAGGCAAAAAGCAACCAACCAAACAAACAAAAGCTGGAATGCTACCTATAGGTACGTGTCCCTTAGCTCATCAAGCACTCGTGGAAATAAGGTCTGAGCATGAGCTTCATGTTTTCTAAGAAGGAATCGATCCCAGTTTTAAGCCTGATATTTGAATTGCATATGTGAAAACTACCATGATATCGGACTGAACAAACAGCTTTGAGAGAGTATTTTGATGTGGATGATCTCATTTGCAACGCAGTAGTTCAAGATTGGCTGTTAGTATACATGCTTTCCTTTCTGTTTTAATTAATTCCCTAATTTTTCAGAAAGTAATTATCAGTCTTTCATTTTATGGAAGCTTGTATTGATGGTATAACTATATATGTGTGTATATGCACACTATCTAGTTATACACATATGCATACATGTATAATACAGCTTTTTGATTGTATAACTTGTTTCACTTTCACTTTTTTTCTCTAAAAAGTTTTTCTCTAAACTGAGAATCAAAAGTATTCATGAAACATCTGACCGAATCAAATATTTCTTTGTAGAAATACACATATGAAATAAAGCAGAAATTAATTAGATCTGGATAATATCTATCTAAATAGCCTTATTTGGTAGGCTATGAGTTTCACAGGACAGACTTGACCTGTTACTATGTATCTATGAAGTGTTTTATATATATTTAGAGCATTAAACATATTTTAAATACTCTTATCAAACCACTTATGAAAATGGGAAACTGGTAGAGCACACTGTATTTCCAGCCAGTAATTGTTAAAGTAGATTGTAGTGTCAGTACTGTGATACTGTCCTTAGTGGAGAAGGCAGGAGATAGTGACTTACAGTCTAGGAATTACTGAGAATTTTGGATAAGGTGAAGGTTGTAATTAAAGACTGAGTAGCATGTTCATGTAGTGTGATGGAGAAAAAGTATCAGAATTTCTCAAAGGAAGAGTGTTCTTTTTCAGTCAGTTGGAGTTTTTTGAAAAAAGTAGGTAAAATACATAAAGGTTTCCTGTCAGACATAATGTTCTAGGATTTTCATAAAGCCTTTGATAAGATTCTTCATAGCAGGGTGCAAAAAAAATTAATGGTGACAGAAGAAGTAGCATAACTTAGGTATGGTTTAAAAACTGATTATGCTGAAAACAGCTGGAGAAGTAGCTTGCTTCTGAAATAGCAGTATTACCAGAGTTAACACTGTTGATTGTCATGAAAGGGAACCTGCACAGAGGCAGAATTTCCTTATATACGTAATTTCTGATTAGGTAGAGCTGTCCAGATCTGTAGGAAGCTCCAAATTATAAATGTGATGCAGTAAGACGAACCTAGATTTTAGTGATTAGCTTAAAGGGTAAAGCGTTTTGGACAGGAGCCTATCCTTTAATGTGGTACTTAGGGCAAGATAAAGTACTACAGGACCAACTGTGTTTATGTAACTAACTGCTAACAGAAAATAATTATAAAATGTTGTCAGAATGTTTTAGTTGGCAAGGGTGAGAAATGAAAATATATTAATTTTATGGGAAGCAATTGGTGTGTTTAGTCCTTTTACTTTAAAGAACCAGGAAAGGGCAAAATGCAGTTAACTACCTCATGATGGACTTGCAATTGTTTATGAAAAAGCAACTTTAATTTATTTTAAAAGGGGATTAGAGAGTCATAGAGCAGCCCAAGTTGGAAGACACCTTTAAAGGTTATCTGGTTTAACTTTTGGTGAGAAGGGGAACCCATATGAGATTATCTAGCACTGCGACCAATCATGTACTGAAAACATTCAGTGATAGGGATTTACCATGTCTCTGGGAGATTATTCCAGTGATTGAAGACGGGCTTTATTGAGGTATTCTGGAAAATTAATTGGTTGTATATTTTTACCCTTTCCAAAATGCCCAAAACCAAATAGACAGTTGTAAAATTAAGGAGTACATTAAAACACCATAAAATAAAATAATTATGTTCTATAGTCACCCTGTGAAAGTAATTAACTCTACAGGGCATTTAATAAGAAACCAAGGTTTGACTTTCATTTTCTGTAAGTACTGCATACCTAGCAACAAATAAACCAAGCTAACTGTCTCCATTGCAGAGTGCTTTATATGTTTTTATATAAGATTATAAGATTGGTGGAAAAGATGCTTTCACATTGGAAAAATGATACTGTTCCTTCTCTCAGCTGGAAATGACTGAGCAAGTTGATGATCAATATAATTTCAGATTGCATCTGTTTAGAAGGTTGAGTAGTGTCTTCCAAACTGCTGTTCTTTCAGTGTATCGTAATTTCTGAGAAGCATGGGGTTCAGCTGGTCATTTTACTGGGTGTAAATTCAGATGCTGGAACACACCTGAAAGCTTACTCTGTATATCCATATTTACAATATCATTGTGGGTTGTGAAATGATCCTGATAATTTTGTAGTTCAGAAGTCCCTCATTGATATTGCAGAGGAACAGAGAGATGGGGTTATTGCCCTGTGCTTGTACATAAGTATTAACACAAGGTCTATTGCCTGACTGAATTCACATAGTTTGAATGTACTTCAAGTGATTTTGTGGAACAGACTGAAGACATAATGCTTAATGGCCACCATTGTGCACTGGATCATGTTTGCCTGTTGTACTGACAAAGGCATGAGACTTGGATGGAAGGATCTAAAAACTCATAAATTGAAAGAGAACAGGAATGATCCTCTGCTAGGGGGCCTGTGTAGGATGTGGAAAACTGGTGAGGGAATAAAAAAAAGTCTTCTGCAATTGTCTTCCCCTTCTTCCTTCAATACACAAGAGCTGTATCCATAGTGTTAAATGAAATGGGATAGTACTAAAGCACAAGGACTGGCACTTTTGGTCACATTGTTAAGTTGTGGGATATTTTCTGATATGATTTTGGGGCAATCCAAGTGGAATTCTCCCAGAGAGAGCCTGGGCATGGTTCAGAGTTGACCAAAACTTCATATTTGCCATAGTTAGTTCAGGCAAACAGATGTGAGTTGTGACAGCTGGTTTTGAGGCCAGAGAAAGTCTGTTGATCCTATTATATTTAGTTAGTTGGTGTATATTAAGATACTGATAAAGTCCAGTCCCTTTTCATTTGTTTCCTTCTGTCAGGTTTCTGTAGCTCCACATCATGATAATATGTTCCTCATACTCATCACATGGTTTCCCTCTCCATTCCCAACAAAACAACTTTCATACTTCTCATACTAATGGGGACATTTTTCTGCTTTGCTCTTAAGTGCATTTCAGGTAATTCTTTCCACCCTATTTCTCTAAGTGGTCATGTTTTCTGTTCCCTTGCCCCCCCCCCCCCCCCCCCCCCTTAAAACCTCCGTTATTCTGTGTTGTTTAATAAATGATTCAGAGGTTCTGCAATTGAAAAGAGTGGTTTAAAAAGCAAAGCACGTATAAGCTCTCTCCTAGTTTCCTCATTTTCTCCCTTCTTCCTTTACATGCACACACTCAAGTGTGGTTTTACTTTTGCATTATTTTAGGTCATAATTTCTTTGGGCAGGGTGCATCTGTGCCTTGTTCTGAATGTTTCTAATGGGTAATGGTGATAGGAAGGCTTTGCTTTTCAGAAACTTCTGCTGATCTTTCTAAGACATAATGCTGCTGATGGCCACAGAGTTGTCTATACATACTATTTGTGACTTCAATGAGCTAAAGTCACTTATGTCTTGAAAGTAGGTTACTGAACATACATTCCATCCATTTTTGGCTTGATTGGGTGATTTAAAAGGAGTTAAATGGAGTGCAATGTTTGTATCTTGTAAAAATAAAGAGACATTTAAAAGTCATCCCAAACCCACAGATTTCTGAAAAAAGATAGCCACTTTTGTTTGCATGATAAAGTTTGTTACATATGGCTTTAAAATAGTTCTAAACAATAAAAATGGAAAAATATGCCCTTTCTGTGGTTGTGTTTCTACAGGTGTAATTGCATAATGCTGTATACTGTCTATGGCTTGCTAATATTGTTCATGTCCAGATTTGTATAGCATCTGGAAGACTAAACATGGCATGAGTGCTTAATTTATATCTGTCTGAACTGACTAGAATACTGGCAACTATATCCAAATCAGTCCCAGGATGTTTAGTGGGAGGTAAGAACTTCTCAGATAACTGTGCTCTTTGTCAGGAAAAATCCAGAAAAGTGCTGTGACAGCTCAGCAGCTGCTTGGGTGGTTTTGTCCTGGAGGGATGTGGTGTCCAAACGTCCTTCTCTGTGTAGATATCAATTGCTGTAGTCACTTTGGATGCAAAGTTGTACTCCAAGGAGCTTTTCTGATTTGAAGTGAATTGCTGGGGTACCCTGAGTAGACTGAACTGAAGCTTTGAATAAAATCTTCTTTATACTAGAACCCGTAACAGAGAACATCAAGTTCTAAAAGTGGTCAAATAATTTGAATAGGCTGCTGTAAAAGCTCTGGACAATCTCTGTTTCTCTGAGAATACAAAAAAAAGTTGAAGTGAAATAAATTTTACCAAGGAGTGTTGATTCTTCAGTTAACAAGTGACTTTTAATTATTACAAGAAAAGAGATTTTTAAAAAAGTTTAATTTTGAAAAGTAATTATATTTGGGTTTCTTTCCTGTAACCACTATGAACTTGCCAGTTTCTTGGGAAAGGGATGGGGATAAAATTATGTTTCACTTCCAGGGTGTTGCTAAAATTAAGGGCAAACATATTTTATAAGTCTTGCATAGATTGGCCATTCTTTCTTTGAGTATATTAAAACAGACCTGTGGTAATAGAATTTAAGTCAAGGTAATGGAATAGAAAAAAAATACAGTACCTTTCATCATGATTGATGATGTAAAAATGCATGAAAAGGTATTTCCCACCTGTCTGAATGTTCTGTGTGGCAGTTGGCTGGCTGGGATATTTCCCAATCCTCTTGAAGTCTGACTGTTGCCTGTATCTGTTGCTTGTGTCTGGAGTGGTTATCTTCTCTCTCTCTAGAACAGTAAAAGCAGTGCAGGAAGGTAACTCGAGTTCTGTGCTACCACAATCCTATTAAAATGTCCTTAATTTTGAATATCTAGGAGACCAAGGAATGGCAATGCAGTTATTCTGAGTAGTGCCAAGTTAAAGTTGTTTGGTTTGTTTTTTTTTCTCAGTAAGGTAAACAGGAAAATGTATATTTTTGCCCCCTCTATTACAAAGACTGTGAAGACTTTATTAAAACTGCTTTCTCTTGGCATGTGAAACATAATTGAGAGCAATGGAAGGAAATAGACTTAACAGGGAAGAGTTCATCTTAATGCCGAATATAGCTAGAGTTTCTAGTCCCAGAAGGAGATAAGGAATTTCTGAATTTAATGGTTCCCATCTAAGGATTGGAGCTGAGGTCCCATCCGAAGTTATCTCATATACAAAGAAGATGTAGTTCTCTAATGTTTTTTGAGAATGAAAAACAAACTGAAATCATCGTGCTCTCAGGGATACAGTGCTGCTTTACAGAAGAGTGCTTAGAAGGGCTGCCCTGAATATATCTGAAGATTATTTGAAATGTTAGGAAACTGAGTGGGAATTTGTCTGTGGATATTAATATCCCAAAGTAAATGTTACTAATCAAAAGTTTCAGCTTGATTATGAGGACTTTCTAGATGAGATAATTGTGAAAATCAGAGTAGAAATCAGGCTTAAATAGTAACGGCAGAAAGACATCTTCCTTCTCAAGTAGGTATAGACCACCAAAAAAGTGATATTTTATGAATCAGTAAATGATTAAAACAAGTGGGGAAGAAATGCTAATTGTTAAAATGCTTTTAATAAATGACAGCTCAGAGGTAACTAGCAGACCACTGTTCTCATAAAATAGTGTACCATGCCAGTAGATGCAATTGCCATAAACTCCTCCATTATAGTACATTTAAAATGGCCATTTCCTGCTGAATTAGTTACCAGGCAGTGTCTGCCTACACAGTATGGACTGTCCAGGCTCTGCCTGTCTCTGGATGAGGTAGCTGTACTCCTTTGTCATTGTCTTTCAGATTTGAACTGGCAAACCATTGGATTTTGTATGTCACAAGGCATGTTTATACTGTCGGAACCCAGGACGTCTCTATGGCCGTCCGGGATGATCCCAGCTCCAGCCAAGGGGCTTTAGAGCCCTGGCAGGGGAGTGGGAGACCCTGGCAGGCAGCCAAGGTCTCCTGTGGCTTTGAGTTTGACCCATGGAACAAATTACCACCTGTGAATGAAGAATTAAAGGTCACAAAAGTTTAGATAGCGTAATACTAGTAGTTGTAGAGTGAAAAGGGGGTTTTTACCGTGGGGGCTTAGGAGGTAAGATGGAGGGACTTGGGCATTGTCCTGTCCTCCTTCCTTCTTCTTCCTTGCTTCCATCTCCTTGGTGGTGTTGGCACTTGGGGATTGGATTAGAGTAGAATGTAACTGTCTAACATAGGTGATAGGCATTGGATCATAATTGTAAATAACTAACATGTAATTTGTAGTATAAAAAACAGTGCCTGCCCCAAGGGAGGGCATTGTGCCTCAGGCTGACCTGCTGAAAAGACCTCGCAGGCCAGACAGGAAATATTTTAGATAAGAAACAATAAAGCAACCTTGAGAGCATCAGCCAAAGACTTCTGACTCATTCTTCAACAGCTGGGTTGGGAAACAGAGACTTTTAATACGTCTCAGGGTCATCTCAACCAAAGGAAGCCCCGAGAATACCTTCCCAGTATAACCCTTCCAGATGCTGGGACAGTCTGCAAAGTAAGGATGGCACATTGACACATTCACATTCTGCCTTGAACGGTGACTTGTTTGGGATGACACTCTTCTTGCTGTGTGTAGGGCAGTTAGTTCTTTATTAAGTTCTTTACCTGTGTTTACGTGCAAAATGAGCTCTATTGCTTTCATTATGGCTGATGGAGGTATAGTTAATGTAATCTGGGGAATAGGGAGAACTTTAGCTGAATATCCACTTCAGTGGGCTGGGCTATTTTCCTGGCTTCATTATCTCTGTTGGTAAGATATCTAAGGTGGAATTGGTTCAATTATCTGAATATGATCCAGTGCCATTTTTGATGTCCCATGGTATCAGAGGCATCATTGAATCAGGTACAGGTATGACACAGGGCCTGCGTGAGAGTTGTCCCCTTCCAGAGTGGGTAGCTGGAGACTAGGTGGGCTGTCCAACTTCTTGGGTAGTAGTAGATCACTATATTTTGGTAACTGAATTAAATCCTTTCATTTTCAGTAGACATCAAAATTTATCTTAATCTGAAGGTGGATTTCACTCAGCTCTAAGACATCCATGAAAGGATTGCAGGTAAGACATGGAATCTGTAGATTTCTATGCTTCTGCACTGGCAACTTCAGGAGAGATGAGATGTCCTTTGGTATCTTGAGATTGTGCTAGAGGCTTGAGATTAATCAACTGAAGGAAGGACAGAGTGGATACTATAGTAAAATTTTCTCAGAGTTACAGTAAAAATTAAAAAAAAGCGCCCAGGAATATAAAGAGGATCAGTGGAATCAGTCAAATATCTTGTGATTATTGCAGTCCAGTGAAGTCTTTGTAACCAAACTGTATGAACTCTGAGCAAGAGTGGAATGTTTATAGTATTTTTTATTCCAGCATTGCACCAGTCTGCCCTTAAATAAAATATTCATATAGTACAATTTGCTTTTAAATTTTATCTTACATCTGAGACTCCTAATTGGAGTTACCAAGATTTTCAAGCTTTATTTCATATAAAATATATTTTAAAATCCGTATGGTGAAGTCTGTATTAAAATAATTGAGAATAATGTTTGATTTGAATAATGAATAACATGTGAAGCTTTGTTTCAAAAATGATCCTGCTAATGCTCTTTTATAACAAGTAGCAGATGTGACCTGAGTTCCTGTTTGATATTGATATGCCTGATAACCAGTAAGTTTTTAAGTGAGAAACTAACAGGAAAGAAAACAGTGGAAAAGATTAAATTCCCGCGATAAACAGCTTCAGATGAATTAAGATAGCCATGTCTGCAGTTCCCTTTAAGAAATACTCATTTGGCTCTATTCAGGCTGGCATGTCTTACCATTCCCAGGGCTGGCAGCCTAGGAGCTAAGGGGATTCTAAAGCTTAAAGTGATGCCTTAGGTAAACAGAAGAGTGCTTGTATTTTAAACAGTCGAAGTGACAGGCTGGTAAAACACAGTGTGTTGGCAGGGCAGAGTGGTTGTCCCTACAGCAGTGATCAGCTGCCTTACAGTGTTTGTGGGAAGTTTAAGTGACACTGCCAGGGCAGTGGGTGAGATGAGCCCGCCTAGAGCTAATGTGATGCGCTGATCCTGAGGAGTCCAGGGCCTCCCTGGCCCTGCATCCTCATTGCTATGTTAATATCATGGGTGCATGGCCTGTGTTTGCAGGGTCCACTTATGGGCTGCTTTTCCCTGGTATCTAGCTCATAGTTTTAACAGCATGATATTTAAATGGGATTATTCCCTGCGTCCACTGTTGTTATGTTTCTCCAATTATGGGTCAGGCCCAAGGTGTTTGTCTGACATGAGAGCTCCTGGGTCAGTCAGTTCATGAATTTGAATCGTTGCAGTCAGTTATGAAAAAGAACCTAAAAGGTGCTATTTGTCCCTAAGTTGTGACAGCTCAGTTGTGAAACTTAGTCTGGTAACATAAAGGTGTTTGAAAGGCTCGTGGTGGCTGGGGATCACAAGGAATCTTGGGCAATTATTCATTCCTGTGGTGGAAGGATATCAAATGTGCATTTCAAATAAGACAGTCCAGTTATTTTTTGATTACTTAATGTAGAAGCTTGTTGTCCTAGTAAATGAGTATGAAGAGATGAGCTTTCCATTTTTTTCTTCCCAGAGATTTAATATTTTTGATAACAAAAACCAGATTTTGTTGATGTAGTAATCTTGTTTCTTTCAATCAACCTGTTCAACCAGCTGCAGTTTTAGGTAATTACTAGTGCCAAAAGAGATGCAACTACTTGTTTTCCTTCTGACTAAAAGATATGAATCCCTCAGGGATGACATTAATCTGTAACCCAAGCAAAACAATCTGGTTTAACATATTTTAGCTAATTAGTAGAGATATCAATTAGTGATAAGTATTGTAGTCTTTTGACAATCATTTAAAGTTGGGAATTGAGAAATCCACCTGTTAGAACTTGCAGCATGGCAGGGGGGGTTCATGTTTTTTTTATTGTGACTGCTTTATCTTTTATGTCGTAATATCAATGCATAGTGTTATAAATTATCACATTGCAAGAAGACAAATAGTATTCCACGATTAGCTTTCTCAAATGGGTGAGGGTGCTGTACTTCAGTTACAGCTGTGGAAACCATCATTACACCCTGCTGTTACCATGTGGAGAGCAGTGATGTGCTGATCCAGCAGTGTTGGTGCAGATGTTGGTCAAGTTGTTTGGTCTCTGCTGCTTTGTTCATTGCAGGTAACACGGACTAATTGTGCTGAGGCCTTCTGTGTATACAGAATCATAAGGAAGTGAATGAGACAGCAGAATGTTTATGTATCATCTAAGCATGAATAGTACATGGTGGCGCTATCATTTAACATTCCTTGAACACTTGATGTAAAATAAACATACCGGAAACTAAGAGTAGATTTGGAAGTGATTTGTTGGGAGCATTTCTTGTGGTCAAGTGTGAGTCAGAGCAATTTCAAAAGAAATTCTTTGTCACTTACTTGAACATGTTGCAGTTTTAATAGAAATTTCCTTGTAGCTCTGGCTGACTTACATAATCTCAGAGATGTTTAAAAGAAGTGCCTACAAGGTCTGTAGGTTCTTTTGGGGATCTATTTCAGATTGACTATTGCCAGAAGACATATTTTAATTAGAGCTACCTTTAATAAAACTTCAAAATTACCTATGTATAGTCTGTAGTTCCAGTAATACAATAGTTCTAGTAAAAGTATAGTTCTAGTAATACAATAGAGCTCCTTGTTAGAACAAGAGATAGATGCTTGTTTTTTATGATTTTGACATTCAATGGTATGAGTTTGAGGTAGCTGGATGTCTAATATATATGGAATCTAACTTAATCATTTTAAATATAGCTCTCTATGATGGCATGATTTCATAGTTCTACCCAAGAAAGAACTCTAGTCTTTTTCTCTCTTTACTATCTTTTTCTTTATACATTCATTAGTGCTGATTTTGTTTTAGTAAAAAAGCTTTTGAAGACGAAAAAATACCAATTTTCAGGATTTTTGGAAAGGATTCAGCATCTCGGCTCTTCTCCAAAGTGCATTTTATACCTTATTCTTTGTGTATTCTTCCCTCATTTAGAGGGAAATTTTATAATGCTGTGCAGTGACTTCTTTAGAAGACCTTAAGGAACACCATTTGCTCTTCTAAAGTAGCCTCTATTCAGAATTCGTAGATGTCTATGTGTGTATACCTTCAGATTGAAGAGGGAGCTACTGAATGAATGAGGATGTCTGCCTAAAAGCCTCCTAAGTCCCAAATGGCCACCAAGTTTGCCTCTTCTAGCTCTGCCTGACTCCAACCTGGGGCTCTTCCCTCCTGAGTCTGAAAGCTTTCTGTCAATGTTAATGCACTCATCCATAAATGCTCAGAAAAATTACATGAAAGATAACTATCACTGCTGTCATAATCTGGAATTCTATCCTGTGGTACTTAGCATTAAATTCTTGGGTGCTCAGCAGGGAGCAGTGGGCGTGGAAATTCAGTGGATCAGATTTGATCTTGGTCTGTGCAGCAAGAGTAGAATGAATAGAAGAAGAGGGTTGTCTCACTTGCATGGGCTGCCAATCTTTGCACATATTCTGTTCCATATGCTGCTTCTTCCACCAACTAGAGAGGAAACTTAAGCTACCTTTTCTGGGACAGTCACTTGCAGATCTACTTAACCAAAGCCTTACAAAATTAGGCAGCCTGCATTTAAGGAAGTGGACCCTATTTCATAATTTCTGAATCTCATGCTGTAATTGTGATTATTAATTAGAAGAATAGCAGTTGTTTTTACTGCATACACTAACTTTTGCTTCTCTAGACTTCAGCAACAATGAAGAGTTAATCCACACACATTTCAGTCTTAGCTTTGAAATGTATAGACCTTTGACCACGACTGAAAAATGAGTAAATGAATGCTGTAATGTCTTCAGAGGATAAAGACTGCTAGGGTGGATGTCATAAGCCATGTAGACTTCTGGGCATTGCTTCGTGATAGTTTTGCATTCACAGTGGTGGAGTAATTAGTAAAGCTGCTAATTCCTGCAGTGCTAGCAGCAGGACCATCTTCTACGTTTGGCAGTAGCATTATTGGAGCCTGAAACACTTAAACAGGCTACCTTGCCATTTTGTCTAGCACAGCCAAAGAGTGCAGAATAGTTCTTACTACACTTCTTCACTGATTAAGTGCAAAATAATAATAGCCTCAGAAAATATATGAAAAATAAATACTACTTTTAGATTTTTGTGAGTAAAAACTAACTTCTAAACCTTTCATAACTGTGTTACTGTTAGTTGTTTATAGTCAAATCCATTTGCTTTAAGTTTCCATGAAGACTTTAAATTGCGTTTATTATTGTGCAAAGTGAGAAATACTTGTGGTTCTTGATTGCTTTTTTTTCCCTGTCTTACATACTCTGCCACTTAGGGAAGAATGGTACTTGTTTTCACAATATTTTAATAATTTTTCACAGGAAAGTATTTTTGTATCTTGCAATGGGTTTATGATTTTTAAGGAAATGCTCCTTAGCTTCCAGGACACTTATAGCATTACCAGGTAAGCACTGTAGGCAATTCAGCAGAGGACTGCCTGTCAGTGAATTCATTCCTGGAGAAGAACCTTTGGGGAGGCTCAGGAGCTGGGGGTGTGAGAGGGTCAGTTCCCACATGCAGTGTGTTGCTTCAGAAAGTTTGGGTGTCACTGTTACTTTAGCCTATTAAGCTGTTAAAAGTTAATTTGCCTCTCTGAATGGGCACCCAAAGATGCTATTTTATTGTTCAGGCTTTTACTGACTTCTTAGATGTTCCAAATTTCTATCAAGTTCTGCATTTTTTCCCTATTGAACAGCTTGCTGAGTTCTATCTTCACGTACATTAATGTTGCGGGTTAATATTTCTCAAATCCATATTTTATGAATGTGTTGATTTATCACAGATGTGTAAACCAACATTAACTTATTTCCAGTCCTGTGAAGGTACACGCTATGTAGTGTAGTAAAGCAAGCCCAATGCAAACTTTGGCTAAATAAAAATGTCTCAGCAGCATAAAATATTAATAATATGTTGAATTACAGAAAAATAAGTTTCTTTGAAAAGTCACATGCTCTGTATTGCCATGCTTTTAACTGAATCAGGTATGTTGTTGTAAGATCTCTCTGTCTGATGGATGTTGAAAATATCAGGTGATGGAAACTGCATAATGCGTTTCCCTGGTTACTCTGTGCCACTGCTGTTTTGGGAAAACACTTATTCTTCAGTGGTAGCATTTTTGCAAATACTTCCTTTAGTTTAAGCTTCTGTCATTTCGTTCAGTTATTCCTTCTTAGCTCTGCACATTAGATTCCTTGCATTCAGCCTGCTCACGGCAGTTTGAAGAGCAGTTCAGTAAATGAATTCTACAAATAACCTTGTGTGTATGCCGGTCAGATTAATGGTTGTTTTTTCCAGCTTTATGTGGGTTAATGTGTACGTGCACTCTGTTTGTATCATACTCTGTGACTGTGAACACATTAAAAAGATGGTTGGGCATCTGTATTTTCATTTGAATGTCTGTTGATGAAAATGTTCTATTGCAAACATCAGTCAAAAATTATGTGGATTAAGGGAAATATTGAGAGAATTTTATGTCCATGAAATAAATTAATACTTTGTGGTATATATGATATTTCTTCTTGCTTTAAGTAATTTAAAATGAATTCCCAATTAATTGCAACATGATGAAATTTCGATATGATGTATATAAAAATGAACTTGACATCATCCTGGAAAATGCAGTGCAAGGCTGTTCCTGGTGAATGATAGCTTAGATGCTTTTTAGCTGCTGAGAATCTAAAGAGGAGCTGGTTCATCAGAGATGTAGTTGTGAGCATCTGCATGAGTTTAACACAGCTGGAAGAGGAGAAAATACGCAGAATAAAAACAGGCTTTTCATTGTCCAGATTATCATAACTAAAGGAGACTATTTAGTATTATAAATTATAGGTAAAAAAGTGTCTGTTGCCTGCAAATGACTGTGACTGTCTCCCATGTATCCTCTGGTCACCTTAATAGTGGTATTTCAGAGATACTTTAGTTTTTAAGTAGCAAAAATTAATAGAGCAGTTGTTAAATTAGGTACTTATTTTCTAGATATATAAATCTACAAATTCTGTATTAGAATTTATTTTCATAATTAAATACACACTTTTTCATGAGTTGTTAGCAATTACCATATAGTATTTCATACAATTGCTATGATTGCCCTGAGTGTAAATGAGCTTGGGAAATGAAAAGAACTCCTTCATTGCAACCACTAAAACATCACTTCAAAATCATTCATCATATCCCTACATGCTTGTGACTTTTTCACAGGCTGCCACTCATTTTTGCTCCTCACCAGTCTTTTTAGTGTCAAATGAGTTAGAAGGGTGAAACGCTAGGGGAAAGTTTGTACAAGTCAGAAGAGAGTGGGACAACTTGAGTAGGATCTCTTCAGGTGTCCAGGGATGGGATTTGTGGGAATGGTTCAAAGCTGTGCCAGGGGAGGCTCACACCTGACATCAGGAAGCATTTCTTCACCCAGAAGGGTGCTCAGACTCTGGAACTGGCTTTCTAGAGTGGGGGTCAGAGTGCCCCAAGCCTGTCAGTGAGAGGCATTAGGAAATTGTTCTTTTTTGGTCAGATCTGAAGTGGTCAGACTTGGATGAGGGGAGTATTGTAGGTCCCTTCCAGCTGGAAGAGTCTGTTGTATTCTACCCTCCATTCTATCAGAATGGGAAGGGAGCTGAAAGCGTGTGTCAGTTAAGCTGGAGGATGAGTGCTGTGGAGAAGTGACAGGGAGATATGCTGCAGGTTGCCAACCCATTAGCTGTATTCCCCTTTCAGGGCTTTCCTCTCCCCATCTGTGCTATACTCTATTGCTGTCCTCCCTCACATGCCCTTCTGCTGCCTTGTTGCCTCCTGCAAGTTGCATTGCAGCTGTGCCCTGAAAAGCACACAATGAGTAATGTGAAAACACATGTCTTCAAAAATGGCTTCCGTTTGAGGTGGTAGATGCTTTATTCATTAATCGTGTCAGTTTTTCATGTTGTTAAAGATGGAGAACCTCAATAGTGAATTTCTGTAATTCAAATTGAAAGGATTACATCTAAGACTGGCTTTAACGCTATTCCTCTGAGCATGTTTGAGTTCTGGTGTTTTTTAATAATGACCATATGGCTGTCATCTCCATTGTTTTTAATTCACTGAAAAGTCCTAGGATTTTCCTATCTCTTGTCACTGTGTTTTGATGTCTTTTTGTCTTCAATGTGGCATGTGCCTGCATTTAATTCTTCCAGTGTATTTTCTCCTTGTTAGTAAATGACCCCCCACTTACTCTGCTCATTTTACTTTGACGTTTGCATTAAGGTCCTGTATTTTTTTGTGTGAGTGTTTCTTCAGAGCACCTGCTGTCAATGAAAAATATGCTCAAACTGTTTTGATTGTGTACTTCAGCAGTAGGTATAAAGATTTAGATATAAAACCTGAAGAACTGATTAAAAATCAGTGAGATAAAGTATTTCTGTGACTTCTATGATTATATGCCTGAGATGATCAGATTCATACTTTTTCCAAGGATAATAAACATGTTGAAGTTTTAGTAACCTAACACACATCAACATTGGATTGCGTTGGACAATGGAAATACGTTCATGTATTTAACAATGCCTATATTCATTATGAAAAATGTCATATTGATGTTTATTATAAATATTTGTAAAATTACAGTATAAAGATTTCCTCATAAGTTAATCAAGACAAATTAGTTATTGAGGATTACATAAAAATAGCAGTAGAATTTATTTTAACATTATTACAATAAACAAGTAAATGCTTTTTTAGTGAGGTGTAGACCTAATGTCATTGGGGAAGAGAAAACATACAGTAGTTATATTTCTTTGTGTGATCATGAGAATTGGAAAACAATTTGTGTGACCAGAGAAATTTGTAGGTTGCCCAGATGGATACTTTATTTATGGCTGTTATTATTATGCTTATGATACCATGAGATGCATGTTAGGTCTGTGTACACAGATGTAGTGGGTTTTAAACTGCTTACTCATCACTTTGTGCTGATACTTTGATAGTGCTTTGTGCTGGTGTTACAATTGTTTTGGGTTTTCTTTTTTTTTTTTTTTTGAGAATAATGTAATTGTATGAAATATTGATTGTATACATACCCCTTTAAAATAACTTACTTAACCTTATGTATGTGCTAAGATCCTAGACACTCTGAGAAACTGTCTTCTAAGCGCAGTCTGTGCCTGAAACTGCTTCTAAAATTCACTCTTTCAGCTTACCCTGGTGTTGGTACACAAAGACTGGTACAATCCTTAGTCATGGACTCTCCTTTGAAGACTGAACTACTCCTAGATTTACTTGTGTTGTGATGTGAGGTCGGTTGTCATAGTCTAGTAAAAGCCTGATAATTATACTGCCTGAAATTGCAGTTTTAAGAATCTCAAATAGTTCCTGTCTCTCTGGAGATGAAATGGTATATTAAAATCTAGCTCTTTGAATCAAAATATCTCTATATCAGGTTTTCCGTGAAGCCAAGTTATAGATAACATGGACAGTGAAAGTTTCATTTGAGAAATACTTCTCTGAATACTGTGAGTGTTTTTTTTGAAGTAAAAATATAGATTAAGGGAGGGCACTTCATAATAGAAGGTTATAATTCAGTGATTAGACAACAGATCTATTTGCAGGAGAATACTATTAAGTAACGTATCCATTCTTCGCTTCTATGCTGTATCTTTACATTTTTGTATTGGCATTCCAGCTGCCTTGGCTATTTTCAGTGACACTGGTGTTAAGACAGAGCAATCTATCTGTCTGTATCAATATAATTGCAGACTGTATAGAAAACCTGTATTGGAATAATTGGAATCATTTAGATTTTACTTAAGGATTTCTGGAAGTATATAATAAAGTATACAGATGGCTGCCAAATGTCAGCCTTCAATGAAGTTGTCATGGTTTTTGCTTAAAAAATAAATAGCACTGAGCATGCAAATACCTCATCTTTTTTTTAGAGCATCTGATATTCAGTAGAATAGAAAATCAGGTTAAGGCGATGATCCTTAACAGGTTTTAAGTGTTATATGTGGAGCCAGTTGGGTGAAGTGAGCAGGTTTTGAGGGTAGTAACAGAGTGATCAGAATCTAATGTATGTAAACTAGAAATCCATGGTGAAGCTTGGGATCCACAGAGAGCAAGCAGAAAGCTTTGCAGAGTGAGAATCCAGTGCACTGTTCAGCAGTGCTGCTGTTATGGTAGGAATAACAGGAGGAAAACAAGATTATAATAATCTCCATAAGAATTGTGCTGATCTTTTGAAGATTCAGAAGAAGTACTGTTTCCAAGACCATTGTTAAGGCAACCCCAGATCTTTGAATTTTTGTGTAATATATTCATTCAATACTAGTGCATATAGTGGAAAAAAAAAAAAAGGCAGCATATTTGAATTAGAAGGAAAAATAACCAAAATACAGAAATATTTTTGTGTAGGTTGACAGCCAGTGTTTGTGCCATGATTATTTTGGCTCTGTTGAGAAGTAACTGCTGTTATGCCTAGTTTATTTTGTGTCTCCTGCCACTGCAGACTCTTCCTCTGATTAAGGGACTAAGATCTACTGTGAGGTCCTTTTCTTTCTTCTGCATTACTCATGGCTTAATCTATTTTGGACTATGCTGAACACAACACAGTGCAGAATAATTTGTAACATTTGCTATACTTGACAGCTGTAAGATTTATATTGATGGTTTTCTAATTTATTTATACATCTCACCTAGCTAATAGCAAGAGTGGACTATTAAGATGTTTACCATTGCTTTCTTCAGCTTGTTTCTTTGCAATTACAATTCTAACACAATTATTACAAATAAATATGTCTCTAAACAAAAAAATAGTAATCATTTTCCTATTAGTTTATTTTCCAGTTGAATCTTGAATTGAAAATTAATTTAGCTGGAACAGATAGTACTCATATATCCTCCTGCAGTTCAGTATGATTTCATGCAAAATGAGCAGCTGAGTTTACTTATATTGCCCAACAATCCTTATACAAAATTACTGGCATTATTTAAGGCCACCCTAGGTCAAAGATACTACTTCCTAGTAGAAGTATATCATAAAATTGTTTACCTTGTCAAAGAATACTTCTGTTTATGAAAATTCTTGATGACCTTTTGCATATAGAAAAAATCCTGAACATACAGTAGAAAGTGTCCCAATAGCATAAGGAAAGATGGGATGCACTTCAGAATTTCAATGGTACTGTGCCCACGATACTTCATGTTCTCTAAAATAGTTTTAGAGCTGATTCATCATTAAGATTGTAGAGTTCTACCTACACTACTAGCTTTTCACACAGAACAATGGAGAAAAAAGAAAAAGGATGATTTCTTCATTATGTCTGTTTGTCTTAGGTGTATTGAAGACATATATGTCTGCCAGCAGGTGAAGGAGTAAAGCTTTCTAAAATGTTCCTGAACTATGAATAAAACCAGTGACTTTATTATTAGAATATATTTGTTAGCATTCTGCCATAAAAAAGTTTAATTTTTAACCATCTGTATTTATGACAATTCATATTCATGAAAAACTTTCGAAAATTAGGAACAGCTCTTGCGTGTAGTGCAAACAGCACTGCAAGAATATTTGAGGATGAGTTTGGTCTCAGGTTCTCCCTAGGGAGTATCACATTGCCTGCAGTGCCAAATACTTACAAGACAATTCAGGGTGATACTCACACCCGGCATATCAGGTTCTCTTCTCTCTTGCTTGCAACAAGCGTACAAGTGAGCAGTGAAAGATCAGTCTATATATTTATCTAGTCTATCTATCCAGCTGATTTTTCCTGTTTGCCTCTCTTATTGCTTCTACAACCTTCTCTCAGGATGTCAGCTTAAATCTGCTTGATTTGTATCCCTTCAAGACACTTCTGATTGTCCTTTCTTAGAGTTTGACCTGTGATTTTTATCTTCTCTTCCTATAACAAGCAGGTTATGTTTCTTTCTTCAGATCTCTTCATAGCGTTTTCTCTGTTCTGCCACTCACCCAGTCATTCATCATTTGTTAGTGAGATGTCATCTCCCAGCTAAGATCTGCCTGCTGAGCCAGCACTCATCACTTTTGTGGATTCTCAAGGAGAAATATCCTTACTCTTCTCATGTGGTTGTCCTCATGATAGCACCTGTAAACTTCATTGGTGTGTCAGTGTCATTAGAAACAACTCTTACAAATAAGAGCGTTTCTTTAAAATTTATCTCTTTCCTGATGCTTAATATTGAAGGTTTAACTGGAAAAACTGTATAAACTGGCACTGAAATGAAAGCTGGTAGTGTTTGCTAGAGCTGGCTGGGATTGGCTCTGCTGGACATGGAGGAAGCTTCTGGCAACTTCTCACAGAAGCCACCCCTGCAACCCCCCTGCTACCCAAACCTGGCCATGCAAACCCAATAAATAATGTAATAAGTAAATAAACATAGTAAGGCTGGGCCTCTTCTTTCTCTAAACTGTAGTACCGAAGAGTGTAGTATGTATGTGTATGTTCATTGCTTAAATACCATTTTTTGGTTGGGATTTTGCATAATAAGAAAAAAATGCAAGGAAAACCAGGGGATGTATTAGTTCATGTTCACTGAAAAGTCATGCATTTTCCTTGTCTTGTTCCCAGTGATTTCCTAATGGTTTATTTCTAGATCTAAGCATATTTAGTGGAATCTCAATCTCAAAAGAGCCGTTTCATCTTTACAAATGAGAATGTGTTGGCACAATGCTTTGAATCATGGTCAGGTATCATAGTGTTGGATCTAGTGCTGTACTTGGCTGTAGAGAACCTCATGATCCAGTCCTGGCCTCACTTGTAAGCATTAAAGACTTAGCTTCAAAAGATACCTGCTCATCTGAATCTTTAATTTCAGGATGAATTAAGAATTTAAACATCTTTAAAATCCAGGGCTAAGTTAATTTTTCCTTAAGCATGACAGTTTTAGAACATATATCTGTTGTTTTTATATTTCTATTTTATTTAGGGTTTTCACAGCACATTTTATGCTGATCCTGCAGGATACAATTGTTACAGCTGCTGACACAAAAGTAAAAAATTCTGCTGCAGTTTCATGATGTCTTTCATTTAACCTGTTCTGCTCTGCTGCTGATTTGTGTCAGCTAAACATTTCTATGGACTTCTTACAAAAAGCTTTCTCAGATTCTTCTCCTTTAATAAAAACATCATAATTTCTCCTGAATCGTTTATTTTCAAATCCGTAGAATTTGTCTCTATGGAATGATTTTCATATGGCATGAGAGATATTTAATAGGGGACAATAGCCAATATCCAAAATGTAGTATAGATCACAAAGGTAAATCTGCGTATTTTCCATTTTCTTTTGGCAGATAGCCAGACAACCTCTTACAAGAAATTACATTTTTCCAAGATTTTTAGTTAACTACATGAATAATTGCTCCATGTTTTGCTTGCGGATATTGGAATCTGTCTTCATATCATAATGAAAGCCTATCCTTTAATTTGTGTGCAGGAGTTTTAATTGGTAGAGATGTTTTCTATACCAGCATGCATCTTCTGAAATAGAGCAGTGCACATCTTTTGATTAATGCAGGCTAAGTCTCTGGAGTGTTCATGGTGACAGCATCAATTTCAAGGCAGAAAAGCTAGAAAAGAATGTGGAAAGAATAACAAGCCTGTTATTATCCCATATCACTTTATTTGTATATTAATGTTTCAGAATCTAGATTTTTACTTACCAATATGCTATTCAAATACTATTTTCTGTTAGGAAGTCGTTGATGTTGTTTTGGTTCGATTAACAAATGATGTTTTTTTCCTGTGTTTCTGTAAAATACTGGTAGGTAGATGCACGGATTCAGATGTTACGACTTTATTTTTCCCTACAAAAATTGAAATAAATCAGTTTTATGGAAAATTCCTTTCATGTCTGTCATGTAATTTCAATTGTAGAAGTATTTTTAAAGTAGGGCACTTACTGTGTGTATTGCTTGACCTTGCTTGACTTGGACTTTGTACTTTGCCCTAGCAGATACTGCAGCGGCATTTAACATGTTAATGTAACATCTATATGGAGTTTATTTATCCATTTACTTATTATTTTAAACCTTGATATATAAAATCACTAAGAAGAGACTGTTATGTACTTAGGAAGATAGCAAAATTAATATTAAGCATTGAGATTTCAAAGTATGTCTAATCAGTAAGATGGTCCATCTTTGCCCATTTCTCTTTTAGCTCCCATTCAGAAACAATTCTGTTCTTCCTTTCTCATATTCCTTCTTATTCTCCACCTAAGTGTTGTCTTCAGATTTGTTCCCTTGGTTTCTGGTGTCCTGCCTGATAACTTGTCCTGAAGATTGATGAAGCATGACATGAACTTTTGCCCTTCTCCTCGTTTATGTTTTTTGTTTTGTTTGTTACTGTGATTGATCCTGTCATCTTTTTTCTTGTTTTTCTGCTCAGTATTTCCTGGGATGTCTCCTGGTCATCTCTTGACACCTTTTCTATCCAGATTTCCAGCTTCCTTGCCTTCTATCTTCATTCTGGCTTACTCCTTTTCTAGAAAATATCTGTAATGGATAACAAGGTATATCTGTAGTGTCTAATGCCATGTCTCGTACAATATTTTAGAAGCAATCACAATATTTAATTTTGCTTTTTGGAATTTGAGAAAGTGTTTTTCAGCCAAGAGTATAATCCATTGTAGGATCAGAAAAAACAGAAGAAAATAAAGGTGCAGATAAAAGTTTCTTTTTCTTGTCTGTGCTTTCCCTCTTGCTTGCTTACTTACTATTTTAATTATTTTGTTACTTTTCTTTTGAATTTCTCATACTTGCTGTTTTTGTAGATGCATGAAAAGACCCGGATCATTTCTCGAAGCATCCTTTTAAACAAGTGCTTTTAAAATGGACATTCATATTCTCAGCTGGGTAGCCATGAAGCTATATGTGGGCAAGAGCTGACATGACTCAGTGATGATCAACAATTTCACCTCTTACAAAAGTGTGTAGTGACAGGATGAGGGGTGATGGCTTCAAACTGAAAGACATAAGTTTTAAATAATGTATTAGGAAGAAAATCTTTACTGAGGGGTGAGGGTGGTGAGGCACTCGCCCAGGTTACCCAGAGAAGTTTTGGGTGCTTCATCCCTGGAAATGTTCAAGGCCAGGCTGGATGGCACTCTGAGCAGCCTGGTTTATGGAAGGTGTCCCTGTCCATGGCAGGGGTGTTGAAACAACATGATCTTTAAGGTGCCTTCCAGAACTAGGAGTGTTGTGTATTTTCTGACTGAAAAAAAAAATCTGTCTTTTATTGTCATTACTCCATGAAACTGAAATGATGAATACGCAAGTGCCACTAATGGCATCCATCCTGAAACAGAGAAAGCTATGGAGTTTTTATCAGCATTGAAAAACTGCACCAATTAAAAGCACTCAGCATTATACATACCAAGACCTGAAGGAGTCTTTTTTTGTGTGAAATGGTTAAAATTTGTTGAGAAAATAAGCACTTCCACAAAAATATTAAATTCCTTATTAGCTTAGCATCAAGTTGCAGTTCTTGTGTTGGGTTGAGCCTCAGCAGACCTGTTTGGCAATGAACAGATTGTTTTGCAGCACAGTGTACTTCTGGAAATTTTCTTCTTCAAGAATAAGCCTGTGGCATTTTCTGAACTTGAGAGGCTGTTTCCTGTGCTAATCAAGGCAGCTGACAAACCCTTCAGCATGCTTGAATCAGTGTAGGTTTGTCTAAGTTCTTTTTTTGCCCTGTACACCCTTAGGCACAAATTGACAGATTTTTTTTTCTTACCAGCTGCTGAGGTGGTTGGCAAGAGACACATAACCAGATGAAAAGGCTTGTTAGTCTGAGACATAAAATTTAGGCAAACTGAGAAATTTCCTTTTAACCTTTTTATTGTGAATTTGTAATTTTGCCTGTTTTTTAAATAATTTGTGATACCTAATCTGCAGGAGCATTAGCACTTTCATCTGGATGTGATTAATTAGGATGCCTGTTGTGAATCGGGACAGTTCTGAAATGTGGCTGGTCTTAGAGATCTCACTGTTTCACCAGAGCTGAGGAAAAGACTTCCTTAGGAGAGGTTTTTTGTATGCCTGTTGATGAACAGTGAGGTAAATTGTGAAGGTGACATATAAAGTGGGAGATGGGAAAGAAGCAAAAGGTGTTCCCAGATACACAAGAGTATAGTGGGTATTTTTGTTTGTTTGATGAGCCTAAGTAAGGCAGTTGCTCTTTTTCACACTCAGAATCAAGGCCTACCTACCAATTACCTTTCTGGAAGGAACAAGTTGCTCCTAAAGAACAGCAGGGCACGCACGAAATTTGTATGGCTTTCTGGGTAACAAGATTAACCAACATTCGAGTTGGTGAACAAAACAAGCAGAAAGCTACTTACATTTTTTAGATTAAATTTAGGGTCTCTGTTTACTTAGAAATATGGAGGCTTTCCCAGCCTTAGTTATTCTGTGATTCGAAGATTGAATCCATTAACCAGCACTGCCAAGTCCACCACTACACCATGTCCCTAAATACCACAAACTACATTTTTTTGGAACACTTCAGGGATGGCGGATTCACCACTTCCCTGGGCAGCCTGTTCCAATGCTTCACCACCCTTTCAGTGAAGACATTTTTCCTAATAGTGAATCTAAATCTCCCCTGGCATAATGACCTCTTGTCCTTGTTATATGGGAAAAAAAGATGGATACACACCTGTGTATACCCTCCTTACAGGTGGTAATAGAGAGAAATAAAGTAAGCCCTGTTTCTTCTTTTCTCCAGGCTAAACAACCCCAGGTACCTTAGATGCTCCTCATAAGACTGGTGTTCCAAATTTCCAGAATTATATTGTAGTTCTTTATCCTGTTCTGCACAGGTGTTCATTGGGTTCATAGTGCTTTACTGGGCTGTTAGTGGTAGATATGCTAGTAAGGAGGAGGGTAATGAAGAGCCTGCATAGTGGCAGCTATGGGCTCCTATGTCAAAAATAATTCTATTATATTCCTTCTCAGTCATGTAATCTGTGCTTCTGCATTTTTCAGGTGTTAGGTGTTCACAAATCATAGGACAAAATGAGTACTGGGATGACTTTTATGGTAATTTTAAGAAAAATTTTCCAAGGAAATACAGTTAGTTTGTGCAGTTAAATGGTCTATTTGTCTGCCAGGCTCTTCTTCCCCAGTATTTTCTAAACGTGTCAGCTAATTTCAAATTTATAGGAATTAGAAATTCATTAGTTACTGTCTTCTTTCTGTTTTGTGGTAGTGACAAGGTTAAAGCAATGCCTGAAATCAGGTGTTTGGAAAAGAGTCATAATACTCCTTTAGTCTTCTGGAAATACTAGTTCCTGAAAAAACTGTTGTCTCCTGTGGAACTGATCCCAGTCTTTTCTACACTGATAATACAGCGAGGTGCACTGGGCTTGAGGAGTGAACTCCTAAGTCTGGCACAGACTATATGCCAGTTTTTCTATCCCTGGGCTAGGAACTGCCTTGAAAATGGATGCCATTGCTTTGACCTCTAATGATGAAAAGCCATCCATGGGAGCTGAGAGTATATTTGGTTTTATGATATGTTGCTACTATAACTGCAGGACTTTGTCATTAAGAAAAAGAATTGCATCCTTTTGACAAGGTGAAAAAATGATACTTGAACATTTAGGTCAGTGTGGGGTCTTCTAGTCAGCTGGGGTTAGGAATGGTATGCTTAGATATCATTTATGAATATCCACTTGTGTAAGGGCCCAGCAAGGATTCAGACTTACTTCTGGACTGTAACAAGCAGCTGTGTAGATTCATTACAAGCAGGTTTCACTGTTATTGGGAGCTTCTCATATTGCTTGTTTCCTGGCAGCACTCCTGCTTACTCTGGATTCAGTTTCATATAACTGGTATTTGTTAGTGATCCAATCTGTGATACCTTTTTTTCTTTTTTTGTTTTTTTGGTTTTTTTTTTTAATCGAGTAAGAGGCAACGGATCTGGCAGAGAAAAAAGGGAAAAAAGAAGAGAAAATCAGCTTCTCATCACTGATTTTTAGATATATGCCTAGAGCATACACTATTCTTATATTATTTGAAAACATTATCTTATCCTGGGCCCCTTTTTTCCCCCTTGACAAGATAACAGGCTTTGATGAAGTGGGTTGCAGACAGGTTCAGACATGTCTTCTTCACCTTTTAAAATTGATTTCTAGAAATGTTGTTGGAGAAATCGAAGGATATTTGCAGGAAATGAAACAAGTCTCCTTGACATCAGTATGTTTTAATTTCGTGCCGTGGCCTGGAAAAGGAAAACAAATATTCTTAAGGCAATGTGACAAATTTATGAAAAACATGCATCTTGTTTGCCAGAGTATCAGTTGTGATACCACTCTAGGATGAGTTTTAATTCCTTCTGTCAAATAACCCAGAGTAATGACATCATATTACCTGATGTTAACATGGTTTCTTTCTTATGAATACAAGTTCACTTTTATTCATAAGAAATTTCCTTGGTTGAGTATCCTGTTTCTAGGCAGGACTGAGGTTTCCTGCTTTTTTTTGAGTAGTTTTTGGATACTTGGTTTTTATTGAGTTGTAAGCATGTCCCTAATCTTGCCTCAGTTGCCAAAGCTCTTTCTTGCATAAATAAATCATAGCCAAGAACACTCAAGCGTAACTTAACTAAAACTAGTATGTAGCTTGTTCCCACTTCTGACATGGTTACTCCTGGTTTCTATATCCTTATGTTATGGCTATTTCATTAAGTGGAATAGGCCCAAGTGTTGGTACCTTGTTCACATGTCCCTGTCATGTCTACAGATCAGTTGGTGAGCAGCCAGTACTTAGACATGGCCTGAAGTGCAGTGTGGGTGAGGAAAACCTACTGAGTGTGGTGTGAGGCTAAGTGTTTTCTGTCAAATCCATTGAAAAATCAAATGCGGAAAAATCCACAGGAGGCTCTGCAGTAAAACCTCAGGCTATTAAAATATCTTTGATTTTACACATTTTCTTCATTTCAGCTTCTTTTGTTTCCACTGCATGTTTACAAGTATGTTAATTCAGGTTGCTGCATGAGCCATATATTTTTAGATATTGCTGACGATTTATCCTGAAGAGGAGGTGCAGGATGGTTGATCACCTTTTTAGTGTGTGCTTCTGATCCTCTAGAGCAAGGATCTGTTTGTAAAGACTTTCTCACGTGGAGGCTTAAAGCAAAGATGTGCTTTCCAGTGGATTTGTGAGTGAAGGCTTACATTACTTTTCTGCTGTTCAGATATCACTAGTTTAGTCCTTCAATTTAAATATCAGTTTGTCAAAAAGTTCTTTCTAACTGTTGCTCTCAATCTCAAGTAATATAAATTACAATGTATTGCAACTGAAGCAGAGGAATTGTCTTCCATTGTGGTAGGAAATGATGTGATCTTTGGATGAACTAGGAAATTTTGATAACGTACAGTAAATCTCTGAACATCATTAAATGTGATATTTGGGTTAATATGTATGTTGGCTACATAGTCTTAATAAGCACCTGGATACAAATTTTCTGTAAATGAAATTTTCAATGAAACAACGGATGTTTAAGAGAATGTCATTGTGATGGTGGACATAATTGTTCTTATCATTATGGAATGTTTTGTTTCCTTCTCTTGTGCTTTTTTAAAGTTTTTATGTATAACTGTTTGTTTTATATACATGAATACAGTTAGTGTTTTCCTGTCTGTATAGCAGTCACAGCTATTCTTTGCTGACAGAGCACACTAGGAAGGAAAGGTCATTCTCTGAGACTCTAAAATCTCTCCCACCTCTCAACTGCAAACTCCTTCCATTTACCTGGGGTTTCATCATCATCTCTTCTGAAAATCTTCAGTTTTCCTGTCACTCTTTCAGATACAGATGATTTTCCTGAGCCCAAGATCTGAAGTCACATCCTAAATGAAAACTACTATTATGATGGTTTGTAGACTCCTTTCAGTAACTGTCTGAGCAGAGATTATCAGCTCATTAGTGGTATTGCTAACTGGAAAACCAGGAGAGGTCAGTGAGAAGCCTGAACTTCAAGCAAAATTTTATACTGGCTCTTAACTTCAGTGTATAGCATCTTTCCATAGTTCAGTGTTGTGAACTTCTTGACATCAGGCTTATTCTGCAGCTGTCCTATCTCACAGTACAGAAAAATCTGAAAAAGGCTAAATAAGAGTAGAAAGGAAAAAAAAAAAAAGCCTGCTAGTTCATATATCTCTCTGACTCTGAGGACAGAATAGCAGACATTATTGTTATCACTAATAAGTTCTAGGACTGAAGAGAGTAAAAGAAACTTCCCAGAAACTGTGAAGAGACAGAAAAGCTTCCATTTGGCTGGTTACTCCAGCTGGGTAGAGCAACCCACTCAAGAAGACCAGCAGCTTTCAGATAGTCAGGGATAGGTAATGAATACTGGACTTACCTGCGATTTCATTGATCAATTCTTCTTTCACCCTTACGTATCTGTTCCACACCACACAATATGTAGCACAGGACTGATGTTTTCAGATGAATTTGTGAGAAAACTTCAGTGTGTCCTGAAGTGTTTTGTTGAATGGACTTTGACACAGTAGAAACTACAAAAAGTCTTTGGCAAAAATCTACTTTCCTTTTCTTACATGTCACAGCAACACAGTTTTCTAGGGTATTACATTCAAGGACACGTAGAGATATGTTCACAAATAAGTACACTTGTGATGTTTTTGTTGGTTTTTGCTTTTTTTTTTGACTGAGTAAATCGTGCTCTGTATTTCTTCTTTTTATGAGTACTCTCATTTTCAGATGAAAGAAACCCAGGATTAAATAAAAAATATTCCAAGAACTTTCAGGTTTGCCTTTCATCCAGCTGGTGACATATTCATAATACTGTCTAAGCTGCTCTGAAGGTGAGAGGTAAGAAGGGAGAACTGGACTGGGAACAGCTATTTAGTGAACTGCACACCATAGTTAAAGCAAAACTGCTGCCAACAACAAACTTCCAACTCAGCTTTTGCAGGTTAACTCCCCAAAAGTGTGTTTGACTTCAAAGACACTTTTGAAAGAACTTTATTCTTTAAAACTTTAGCCAGTAGTATGCTCTCTTTATAACAATTTGATAAAAACTATATTTAAGCAATGCTGTAACTGTTCAGTTCATTTAATAATCCTTCTATAGTCTGAATAATAATCCTTTTTTTTTTTTTCCAAGGCAAGAAAAAACCTATATCTTGAGGCTAACGTTGTTGTCACTCTCTAAATGTTACCAGAAACTTTATTTAGTAAGTCATCACATTCAAAATGCATCCCAGATCTTTTTTTTATACTGCACTTGCTGATGCTGACCTTTAGATTGCTGTTGGTTATTTTTACTGAGGCGAGAAAGACTCCATCAATTTCCTGCAGCAAATTTCATCATAAATAGGGGGGTGTTTCTGATTGCAGTTGCTATATATCTAGAATTACATGGGATAGTGTATCAGCAATAGTGGTAGTGTATTCAGCAACTGAACTAGGATTATATGGACTAGTGTCTTGAGGAACTACTTGACAGTCAGACTTAAAACACTCCATGGAAAGGTGTGCATCTGAGCAGATGTTCATGAATTTAGTAAGAATTAATATTTCCATTTCTGGACTTTTCCAGTTATTTAACACTACTAGTATTTTCTTTATAACTTTTTTAATCTGTACTGATCTAGGCATAGGTGAGTAGATGGATACATTAGGTAGTTAGTTTTCTACCAATAGTATGATTTGGACATGAACTACTCTGTGGCATAGCTTTGCAAGCTGCTGATTACACAACAGGTAGAGCCAAAGTAGTCACCAGGCAGTGAAAATCAGTTGTCAGTATATGGAGGGGATAGAAATCTAAGTTTTTGCACACTTGAATTTTCTCCTTTGTTTTCTTGTTATTCTCTTTGGTTTTCATTTAATTAGAAATATGAAGTTGTTTAGATTTTAATTACCTTTCTACCTATATTAGTGCATTTTGTTAAAAAAATTTGCTAAAGATACAGGGTATATGCAATCATGCTGTTTCTGTCTTCTGACTTTTTCTGCAATAACATTTAAATCTTTTGGATAAGTTCCAGAAATTTGACAGACAAGGATAAGTCTGAAATTTATTGCATTTATAGGATCCTAGGATATTTCACGTCAGGGGGCCTCAGGAGATCTCTAGTGCAGCCTCCTGCTTAAAGCAGGGCCAGCCAAGGGTTCAGAGCAGGTTATTTAGGCATTTGTCCAGGTGGATGGTGAAATCCTCCAGTGGAGGAGATGGTATATCTGGGCAACCTGCAGTGCTGCTGGACTGTGTTGAGAAAACTTTTCCTTATACACAGGCCAGACCTTTCTATGCTCACTTTCTCCCTGTTTTCTGTCAGCCCTGTTTCACACTCTCGTGAGGAGTGTGACTGTGGAAACATCAGCATTGCTGAGCTGCTTTTGGAGCTCTCTTAACCACAATAAACAGGCCCAATTCTTTCTCTCAGCCTCTTCTCACAGGGCAAGTGCTCCAGCTCTGACCACTGTGAGTGGCCTCCACTGACCTTGCTCCACTTTGTCAATGTCATTCCTGTTATGAGGAGGGAGAGGGCAAGTCTGGACCCAGTGTTACATATACATGCAGTGTAAGGAGTGCCTACTGAAGGATACAGCCACTTTTCTTCATTTTCTCTATGTTCTATACAATAGGCAGCCTGAGAGGTGATAATGGCCATAAAGTCCAACGATAAAAAATACCTGCATTATGAATTAGACTTTTAATGGACACTGTATTTTCAGACGTGCCCAAATTGAAAAGACCTTCAGTGCCTTATGGGATGGAAACTAATCATAAGGAGAGAATCTGTATAAGACTTGATTTTATCAATATGGATGCTTTCAGCAGTTCCCCTGTACAATAGCATCCTGTACATAAAAGTACTTTTTGTTTCAATCTGTAACATGAAAAATAAATGCTTTCCCCTCCTGAGAAACACGAAGTCCCCACTTTTGTTCCTTCTCATACTGGACTTGATTTTGTGTGTCTCTGTCTTTCCTTTTTGACATGTCTTTCAGAATTCTATCTGAACATTATTTTACTGGCCACTTTTCTTGGTTGAGAGCCAAGATGATTCAGCTTGAATTAATACACTTACAAAGCTTCAGTTTGTATTTGTCTACAACAGATGACATAAACATGTAGATCTGACCCACAATTATCTAACA
Source organism: Sitta europaea (assembly GCA_013400255.1). NCBI lineage: Eukaryota > Metazoa > Chordata > Aves > Passeriformes > Sittidae > Sitta > Sitta europaea. The sequence goes on from VXBS01002701.1 coordinate 33,699, forward strand.
GGTATTAAATTCGTCACTGGCAGAGGTATTGCCTTAATTGTTTCTGATGTAATAAGAATTATTCCCTTATCCTCCCTGAATCATCCCAGCTAGCTGTGTGACTTGATGAGTATGTGTACATAAAGTAAAGGAATGTTGTTAATACAGTACATGAATGTGTTTCTGGGTGAATATATTGACCCAGTGGCTAATTCTTCAGTGCTCATTTCTGATTGTATTGTCTTTATAACTCCTCCCAAATACTGTTAGACACTCAGTGTTTTTACCTTTAAATTATCAGTTCGTAGGGATTTTGGTGTTGTTTTTGTTACTGGAAACCTCTTAGGATATTCCCTTCTCATGAATTAACTTTATTTTAATTTGTTAACTGTTGAGCCATCTGCTTTTTTTTTTTTTTTTCCTTCCTCACTCAATATCCAATAGCTCTGCTTTCAATTAAAATGTAATGCTTCGGACAGAAAATGAGTCTTCATGTGTGTTTTCAGTATTTTCTGTTTCTAAAACTATGTTGGGATTTTTTTGTTAATACCATTCTAGGTATTCAGAGTTCCAACTGTGTAATTTTTCAATGAACGTTAAATTAAAAATGCTCTCTCTAAATTAGAGATGTCACTGAATTAGTGATTGTTTTTTCCACTGGCATTGTCTCATTCTTCCTCTTGCAGTTCAAGCATTCTTTCATTAACCTGCAGAAAAAGTGTATTTCTTTGAGAACTAGATAAGCCTGATATACATAATAGTACATGCATGCAAGAATACTCCCATTCTGGAAATCATTCGCATTAATAGAAACATATGATTGTTTCAGAGGGCTTGACCATGGGCCTCAGCAGTCCATGATTCTTGATTGAAGCAGTGCCAGTACTGCAAATGCAAAGGCAAGAAAAGTCAGATAAAGGAATTCTGTAGCCTAAGTGGGAGGCAAATGTTGACAGCAGAAAGAATTGTGTAGATTTGATTTTTTTGGTGGGTTGGACAGACTGACAAGAAGAACATTATTTTTGAAGAGTTGTGACATGACTCAAGTATAGCAAAAGGATGGTTTTACTCTGGGATGCCTAATTTTAATAGAAAAATATATTCATTAGAGAAGTTTTATAATAAGTGTCAAGGACTTTGAAGAGAAATGTGATTAACATAATTTTATTGGCACTGTGAGAATAAAGCAGAGAATACTGAAAAAGAGCTACTAACTTAGCTTTCCATTTTATAAATCCATGAAGGAGAAAGAAGCTACTCTCATCAAGAAAAAATCCACATAAACGGGCTGACAATATTTCCAGAATTTTATAGCTCAAAGTCTGGAGATAGCTCAAGAAAAATTTTCAAAGAGAATAATACCTCTAAAAAGATATAGGTAGAAATGTCTTTTTGTCTCTGATACTTCTCTAGTGGGGGCCTCGTTTTGCATGATTGAACTATGCATGTTTTCTTCCAGTTAAGAGGGGTAAGAGACATGTATAATAGAGAAGCAAGTGCAAGATTACTGTGCTAATGGTAAAAGGCAAAAATGAGACATGTTTGAGGATTGATACTGGAGGAGGTAGTTGAATAGCTCTATGGTTTAATTTGGTTAGCTCAGAGAAAAATGAGTGGAAATTATATGAAGTGTCTTCTTGTAATGCCTTTTTTTTTTCTATTTTTACCTAAGATCAGTGGTGCAGAAAAAGTACCATTGAGATCCTTGTGTTTGCTCTCTGTGGATGAATGCTGTTGATTATGGACATTCTGTTTCCACTGGTGTAGTTGGTTGATGCTGGCTGGATGCCAGGCAGCCAGGAAACTCACTCACTCACTCACTCACTCACTCACTCACTCACTCACTCACTCACTCACTCACTCACTCACTCACTCACTCACTCACTCACTCCCCTCTGCAGCTGGACAGAGGAGAGAAAATTTAATGAAGGGTTCATGGGTTGAGATAAGGACTGGGAGAAAACACCTATCAATTGCCATCAAAGGCAAAACAGGCTCAACTTAGAGGTATAAAGTGAATTTATTCCTAACAAAATCAGAGCGAGATAATAAGTAAAATGAAATTCTAAAAACATATTCCCCCCACCCTGTCCCACCTCCTTCCCTGCTTTGCCTCCTTCCCCAATGGAACAAGGAGACAGGGAATGGGAATTTTGGTCAGTTTATCACCCATAGATTTTCCTGCTGCTTAAAGACAGGAGTCCTTCCCCTGCTGCACCATGAGTCCCTCCCATGGGAGACAGTTCTCCCCGAACTTCTCCAGTGTGAGTCTATCTCACAAGAAGCAGCTCCCTGCGAGTTGCTGTAATGTGAGTCCATCCCACAGGCAACAGTCCCCCCTCAAACTGCTGCTGCATGTGTTAACTGTTCCACGAAGTGCATTCCTTCAATCAATGACAGGCTACTCTAGCATGTGTCCCTCTCACTGTGGCTCTTCTATGTGGTCACAACCTCCCCTCAAGTATCCACTTGCTCTAGTGTGGGGCTCCTCCATAGGCTGCAGGTAGATCTCTGCATTGCCATGGATCATCATAGGCTATGGGGGGACAGCCTGCTTCACCACGAACTTCATCACAGGCTGCAGAGGAATCTTGGCTCTGGTGCATGAAGCATTTCCTCTCCGTCCTTCTCCACTGACCTTGGTCTCTGCATAGTTTTTCTCCTCACATGTTCCCACTCTGCTCTTCTCTGGCTGCAATTACAACTGCCCCACCATTTTTAAACATTTTTTAAACATATCATCAGAGGCATTACCACCATTTATAATTGGTCCAACCTTGGCCAGTGGCATGTCCATCTTTGGAGCCACCAGGATTTGGCTCTGTCAGACACTGAGAAAACTTCTGTCAGCTTCTCACAGGAGCCACCCCTGTAGCTCCCTCCAGTTCCAAAACCAGGCCATGCAGACCTAATACAGGTGGTCACAAAATCCTATACTGCCTGTAGCTTTCTGTAAGCAGCAGCACACGTTTTCCTGCTCTAGGAGCATAGTCTGCAGCTAGCAGCAAAGCTTCTGAAGTCAAGCATTAAAGAACTGTCTGCTGTCTCGGGACAGCACCTGGGCTACCACCAGTGCCAGGGACCATCCTAGTGTATGAGTGACACTGCAGTGTGTTGGCATGTTCCAGCTCTCAGGGCAGGATGGTGACCTGTGCAGGAATGTACTCAAAAGCTCTGTGGCTGTGGTCTTGGGCCACCATCTCTTAGTGACAGATGTTGGACTAGATCACATCTGGAGATCCTTTCCTGCCTCCACTGTTCTGTGACTCAAAACACACTCAAGCTAAGAAAGCCCATTCAGATTTCACAATGTGGGAAGGTTTGAATGATTCCATATGCTCATGAAGAGCCAGGTTTGTCTCTCAGAAGTCAGCTGTCCATGTGGCAGCCACCTCTTCTCCTTTGGGGGATTTATCAGTGACTGCACAGAAAACTAATATGCTAAACACAAGCATGAGGGGTGAAATGAGTGCAACATCTCACTAAAGGCATTGGTTCTGTTTTTGTATTGTGTGTTGCGGGTGACCATGGTTTTTGCATTTGGCAAGTCAAAATTTATGACTAAAGCAGCTAGCTGCATGTCAGTGCTGTGAACCACCAAGCTGGCAGCTAGATCTGGGCCTGTATTCCTTCATGAGGCTGTCCTCATGCTCCTTTTTTCTGATCATGGAGTGACACGAGGAGTGTACACAGTAGAGGCTGACTTAGTTCAATACAAAAATTGAATACAGTTTGGCTTGCTTCAGTAATTAATGTATTGCCTCTGTCTTTTGAGGAGACTCCTCTTCCTGCTCCAGTCTTACTTGAAAGTAACAGTTCTTGGCACAACACTGTTTTTTTGATGACTTTGGTAGTCTTTGGCCATGGTCTGAAGAGCCTGTAGCCTGCACTGCCACTCTGGGCATTAAACCTGAGGCTTTGTATAGGGCATAGGATGGGGACAAATTTCTCTATGGAGGCTTTGGGGGTTATTTATAAAGTCTTTAAAGAAGGAGGAAGAAAAGCTTTTCAGAGGCTTTCTACCTAGCATTAGATTTGGACTGGCATTATAGGCAGTGCTTTTGAGACAGAGGAGTTGTAAATTGACTTCATTCTTTGCTTGGTAGTGCAGGAGTGGTAGCAGGAGAAGTTACTCTCGGGGATGTTCAGGATAAAGCATAAGAAAACAGGTGTGGAAGGACCTGGTGTCTTTAGTACCTAGGCAAAAAGGAGAAAAAGTTGATCACGCTCAGGAAACCCACGATAGGGAGAAAAGGCACCCCCATACAAAATGTTCAGTACCCATTTTATACACAAGTGGGTAACATAGAACAGAATGACAAAAGCGATACTGAAGTTTCATGCCTGTTGTCCTCCTAACCCTAAAAGGCCTTGCAAGGATATCTTTAGATTTTCAGGTGCATTTTGTGAAGGAGAGTAGATCCTTAGTCCCAGGCTAGAGCATTGGATTTGACTTTATTTTTGCAGTTGTTAAGAGGGGCTGGTTTTGTCTAAAGTAGTTTCATTCCTGACACTGGTGACAGGGCATACAGTAGCTCCCTTGTTGGTAGGGTGTGCTACCAGGCTTGTGCCCAGCATGGTTGCGGGACCTCAGTGAGGATCAGTTCCTTGCCACCTGCGGTTCAGTGAAAGAAATCTGTTGCCCCCGCTAATGGTGCTCACTCCACCCTGAGGAGCTTGGGCTGTCTTCTTCGGGTCTTGGAGTTTGTCCCTCATCACGTTCCATTTCCATCCTCCTCAGATTCTCATGCAGTGTTTGGAGACGTGTGCTGTGGGACCTTCCCTGGGACTGGCTCCTTGTCACCAATGGTTCAGTGAAAGAAACTTGATGTCCTTGCTGAAGGCGCTCACTCCTCCTTGGAGAGGCATGGGTGCCCTGTTCAGTCCTTAAAGGTTGTCTCTCATAGTGTTCCATCCTCCTTGGATTCTCCTTCAGGGGCATTGTGCTGCGGAGCCTCCCTGAGGTTCGGCTCCTCGTCACCTGCGATTCTCTGTAAGAAATCTGGCGCCTCTGCTGTCGGCGCCTGCTCCTCCCTGAAGAGGCATGGATGTACCTGTCATGCCTTAGAGCTCGTCCCTCATCACGTTCCATCTTCCTTAGATACTCCCTCAGCGTTTGGCTGGCAGAGCTGGGTGACCTCTGCTGGGATCGGCTCCTTGCTGCCCTTGGTTCTATGAAAGAAACCTGATATTCTTGCTGACGGCGCTTGCGCCTCCTTGAGAGGGCACGGGCATGCCGTTTGGTCCTTGGAACTCGGCCTGTGTCACGAGCAGTGTTCTGAGCCCTGCTCTGCTGCCGTCTCCTGCTGCTTGAGTTGCTGTAGTCTTTGGCCCTGCCACAGCTGCCTCTGCAGTTGCCACCACGGCCACCACCACAGCTTCTGCTGTAAGACTTGTGGTGCCCATGTCCTGAGGAATGATGCTGACATGGTTCTGCAGAGCAGGACTCAGCTTGCTCTCCTTGAGTATGGCTGGCGGAGCTGATGGACTCCTCAACAGAGTGCACCTCAGAATTACTGTCTCCCACCATGTGGAATGCATGTGGGCAAGGTGACTGGCATATCACACACTCCACTCTTCTGTGGAACCACTGTGCCATGCAGTTAAAACAGAAAGGGTGCCGACGCCAGCTCATGGAGGCTCGGTCAGTAATGGCAGCCCGGCAGATTGGGCACCTTAGGTTCTCTGAAGCACCTGGATGTGCATACCGGGACCCCTGGCTGGTGCTTGGAGCAGGGGAAGAGGTGCCACTTTCTGCCAAATCTTCCTCTGAGGCCATTTTGCCCTGCAAACCAAAGACATAAGCTGATGTGTTCCCTAGTGCAGGGGACATTCTGCAGCCAGCAGCTAAGCTATTGAAGTTAAGCATTAAAGAACTGCCCACTCTGTCTAAGGACAGCACTTGGGCTGCCTCCAGTGCCAGGGACCATCCTGGGGCAGATGAGTGACACTGGGGTGTCTTGGCATGTTCTGGCTCTTGAGGCAAGATGGTAACTAACCTCTGATATGTGCAGGCAGGAGCTGGGAAGTTTCTGGCCTCTCAGCAACTGCAGCCAGAGTCTGAGTGCATGGCAGACTGGAACCAGCTTCCCAGGAGCTTTGTTAGTGTCATTGTCCAGTAAATCTTATCTGTGCTCTCAGCACACAATGGGATTGGGTTCCTTTTTCCCCCCACCTGCAGAAGTCTGTCCTCAATGGTGGAGGCCAGACACTCGCCTTTTGGGGCTTCCCCTAACATCCAGAAGGTTTGTTGTCACACATGTCACAATGACTCCCTGGTGACATCATGGGGCTTTCAGGAACCACACCCAGAAGACATGAACTCCAGCCCCAGGGAATGAAGACTTCCAAGATGGCTCTCACATGACTGCTCCACTGTCAAACAAAATCCTGATGCCATATTTTTTATATAAATTCACAGGTTTCATTGATCATACCTAGGCCTACATTCTGTTTTATAAATAAACCATCTCAAGGCATTTCTTAGTCCTCAGTCAACTTTGGAGGTGTCAAAAAGTCAAAACAGTCAAAAGGGGTGATACTCCACTGGAGCAGTCTTTCCAGTGTGCGGCTCCCCAGCATAAGTAGAGATGGACATACTGGAGAGTGTCAAGTAAGGATTCACAAGGATGATGAAGGGTCTGGAGCATCTACTGCAAGGAAAGGATTAAGAGTGTTGCCTCCAGGCTGTTCAATCTGGAGAAGGCTCCATAGGGGATCTTTTCTAATGTATACCAATAACTGAAGGAAAGATACAAAAGAGACAGAGCCAGGCTCTTTTCAGGGGTCCCCAGAATCCAGTACTTCCCCCTGAAAGTTGGGAAACTTCTACTGTGAGGTGACCAAGCACTGTCAAGGGTGCTTGTGTACTCTCCCTCCTTGGAGATGATACTCAAAATCTGTCTGGCTGTGGTCATGGGCTAGTTGCCACTGCTCCCTGGCAGAAACCTGATGTCCCCGGTGTCCCTGCTGCCTGCTGCTCTAGTTTCTGGGCTTAGAGCCTAGCCCTCATCACGATCCATTCTCATTTGCATCTCTCTCTGTTTGACCTTAAGCACTGCAGGACCTGCCCTAAAATAGGCTCTCTGTTGCCTTTCATTCCCTGGAGGAAACTCAACTCTCCACTGCTGTTTCTTGTGCCTCCTGTAATAGGCTGGGACTGGCTCTTCTGGGTTTAGAGTTCAGCCCTCGTCATGGAGTGAAATCAGTTAAACTGTCACAGCTGTCTCAGTCTTGGTAGATCAACAAACTCTTATTCACATAAGTCTTATAAGCCCAGCTGAAGTAGTCTTTCTTTAACTTCAGCAAAGTTCTTTCATTCCAAAACTTCCATGTACTCTCAGTCAGAAACCAAAGCACAAGACTAGGACTGGTTGCAAGGCCTGGTAGACAATTCAAAGGGGGGGAGAATTTTGTCCTAACATTTAGTACCCACCCCTACTGACAATACAGACTTTTTAGTATTTTCAGCTTTCCAGGAGAAAGAGTTTAGTTGTTTATAAAGCCAATGGCGTCCTGGCCTGTGTCAGCAATAGAGTGGCCAGCAGGACCAGGGCAGTGGTTGATCCCCTTTACTCGGCACTGGTGAGGCTGCACCATGGGTGCTGTGTCCAGTTCTGGGCCCTCACAAAGACATTGAGGGGCTGGAGCAGGGCCAGAGAAGGGCAACAGAGCTGGGGAAGGGTCTGGTGCACAGATCTGACGAGGAGCAGCTGAGGGAGTTGTGGTTGTTTAGCATGGAAGGCTCGGTGGGGGACTTCACTGCTCTCTTCAGCTACCTGAAAGGAGTCTGTAAAGTGGGGGTTAGTTTCTTCTCCCAGGCAAGTAGTGACAGGATGAGAAGATGTTGCCTCAGACTGTGTCAGGGGAGGTTCAGCTTGGACAGCAGGAACCATGTCTTCACAAAAAGAGCTTTCAAGCGTTGGAACAGATTACCCAGGGACTGTGCTGGGAAATATTTAAAAGATGTGTAGATGCGGCACTTAGGGATGTGGCATCGTGGTAGACTTGAGCACCTTAAAGGTGTTTTCCAACTTAAACTTCTGTGGTTCTAGTAAAATATAGGTGTACATGTAGATTGATTTTCCCCACCTGTCTTTTGGAATTATCGAATTTAGTTCACAATACATTTGGGAAATTCCTTAATTTTATTTAGTACTTATTGTGCTTGTAGCACTTTTCCTTCTTTATGTGCCATTGTCTCTCCCCTCTGTATGCCCAGAGCACAACCCTTTGTATAATTGCACTGGATCCATTTTCAAAGAACTTTTTATCTATTGAACCTGCCCCAAATGAGTATTTTACTTATTTAAGTGATGCTTGCCGCTTTCCAGATTACTCTTCCACTGAATGCAACATACCACATTTTTTATATGTATTCAAGTATTTTACGGTAATGAAATGCTCTTCTGTGGCTTTTAGTGATTGTAAATAACTTTTTAATCCTAAATTATTGTACGTATATCCCATCTGAGGTCTTTTAGGTGTGTTCTCTGAGAGGTTTTAAAAGAGCTTATGTCTGTAACATTGGAGAACTGTCTGCTGGTGCAGGCTTTAAGTAAATTATGTGATCTCATAAAAGCAGCATAAACATTTATTAACAAATCAAAGCTGTTCTTTTCAACACATTTTTCCTTTATGACATTTGGAAGTCAGCAAAACTTGTATATGAATGTTAGAGCGTTCTGTGGCTGTGTTCTTCCTTTCCACTCTCACTTTCTGGTCCTTGAAGCAGCATATTTCTGAAACCCACAGCTGTCCCTTTTCAGCTATAATTCAGTTATAATTAGCTCATTATAAACATTGCCATTTTCTGTGCTGTCAACAGTGTCACTGTTGCAAAAGCAGCTTTTTCAATAGTACTTGTGCTGTCAGAGAGCTCTCAGGCACTATATAAGATGTTCTTTGCAGGATGATGAATTCAATTATTTGTTGTTATCCATTGGTTATAGAGCTTTAGGGAATAAAGAATTCAAAACTATTCTACCTGAATAGTTTTTCTTGTAAATTCTAGAATGTTCTACAAATTATCAATCTTTTTATATTTATATATATTGTGTATCACATCACGATTTTTTACTTCATTTCTTAATTGAAGAATATTTTTGAGCAAGAGATAACTTTATTTGTTATCTTGTTTTGCATAACCTTTAACTAATTCACAGAAGTACTTGAATGGAAACTCAGTAACAACAAGAAGTTTCTTCCATTTTCTAGTATTTGTACTCTAAGTTAGCCATTGTGGTTAGAATCCAGCTTAGTTCTGGCAGGTCAGACTTACAAAAAGCATCAAGCTGTGATGATGTTATTCTCTTTAAAAGGCTGGAATTGTAAGCTTCATCTATTCCTGCTCCTGCTGAGATCATTTAGCTTCCCTTTCAGCTGGGGAAGAATCAGTTGTGGAGTGTGACCTGTGGCCTGTCACCTCTGCCTCTCAGCACTGCTGAGAGTCCAGGTTCTCTTAAAGACAACTGTCCCTGTCATGTGAGTGCAGACAGCACAGGTGTTCAGCGCACAGTCTGGATGGGAATGTGTAAGTTTAAACTTCCTAAGGATGACAAGTATCATGTCACTGATTGTTCTGTTTTGTGATATTTTTTCAGAAATGGAAAAATTTCAGGGTTCAGAAGGCAAGAAGGAAGATGAAGAAAAGAAATATCTTGATGTTATCAGCAACAAAAACATAAAGCTGTCAGAGAGAGTTCTGATCCCTGTCAAACAATATCCAAAGGTACTGTAAATCTAGTGCAACACTTGTTTAATGTTTATTAATATAATGATGTAAAAGTTATACACTTAACCATTTTTATTGACTCATGATATTCAAGCTTCGTGATAGTAAAAAAAATGAAATTAAGCTCCTATTTAAATGTGTCTGTTAGCTATTACATGTTCTAGTTTCTGTCTCTGGGCGTTTCAGAAAGGAAATTAAAGTAAATGAGATTTTTTTCAAATTCGGGTGGGTTTTGTCCTTAAGCAAACTGCTTAGGTGTTATTCTCAGTTGGTTTTTTTTTCACGTATATCATCCTTTTATAAAATGAAATACCAGTTGTCAAAGAAAAAAATGTTCCAGTAACTCCAAAAAGCCTCCTCATAGAAGAGTTGGGGGATTTTCTCTGGTGTATTAAGTTTTAAAAGATCAAGTGTCAGGATTACTGCAGGCTGTGACTGACAATGTTCTTTGCTGTTTATAATCAAATCAAATGTTTTAGCATCTCAGACTTTCTTATTAGTTCTTATTGTTACATACTCTAATGCAGAAAAAAGATTTTACTTCTTGCAAGATTTAGCAGCTTGTTGGAAGTTTTTGGTTTTATTTTTATAAAAGAATATTGATTTTTTTGGAACCTGGGTGTTTGTTTGGTTTTCTTGTGCAGTTTTTATTTTACATAAACAGTTATTCTAATAGTATTCATACTGAAATGATAAACATCTCCATTTGTCTCCAGATTATTGTTTCCTTGCTGATTTAGTACCACATGGTATTTGGTTCACCATTAGCCTTGATTACACTCTGAGCTTTTTGCTTTATACTTTCATCAGAGCAATAAATTACAATTGGTAAGAAACTCATAAAAAAAAATGAAAGGTATAAAAAAATTAGGATGCAATGATTCCAGCTGACACTTACCTCCTGACTAGTGAACATAAAACTGAGATAATGTAATAGTCCAAATGGTAAAGACCTTAGAAACACGTACAGTGCTATAAGGAATTACTTTCTTGCTGCATAGCCTGAGGTGCTTTGCCTTGATTTGTGGTGTTTTGTGTAAATGCTGTAGGTGACCTGAAGCTCTTAGTCAGGATGTAATAGTGCTGTAACTATATAGCAGCAGTGTGATAATTATTCAGAATATTGTTTGAGGAAGATAGTAGAATAAAAGACAAACTATTTAAAAGACAAAACCCTATCATCTATCCAATATAGCACCTTAATATGATTAAATTGGCTTCATTTACTTTAATGAACATGTCATATTAATGAATAGTAAAAGATATAAGGCATTTTTTACCTTTTTTGTGGTGGAGCAAAAGAAATCAGTGTGATGGAAATGCAACACTGTAAAGTAGTAATGAAGAATAATCTCTTACAAGGTTTCTGTAGTTGATTTGCTAGTAATACTCTGTGCTTGGCATGGAACTAGTCCCAGAACTGCAGGTTTCCTGATACCAACTCTAGGAACCATCTTTTGAGGATTGCATTTGCACTTTGTATTAAACTGCTGGTTGCTGTGATCTAGTGTCTTGTCTTTTCTTGACAGTTGTCTACATTAGTCAAATCATACACAGCAGTTGCTTCAGCTTGCTTTATAAATAATTACAAAAAATCGAAAATAATTTAAAGAGGATTACCTTTATATATTTGGTAGGAAATGTTAAGAAGGGCAGTTGATCAGACTTGTATTTATAAACAGTTAATATAATTACCATATGATTTCACTTAAGAGTCATTTCTATTTGAAAGAACATTATTTTTAATCATTCATTCATTGTTTGTGGATAAGCTTTTTTGGGGCAGTGCTGGGTTAGCAGGGTTCTGTAAATCTACAGAAGGTGTATAAAAGTGTATAAAATTGTGGAAAAAAAAAATCTGCCCAGGTAAAAACCATATAAAACATCAGTTTACAGTATCTCTGTTTAGAAATGAGGGCAGCCCTTGGAAGACATTTGCACTTACTTTAACTAAATGTGAAAATACAAATTGCTCCGAGGGAACCCTTGGCCTAAAAATTTATTACGGTCTGTAGACTAAGATTCAATGGCAGCTGTAGAGTCAGCAGCAGCATTTTAAAGTTTGAGCAAAAGTTAACACAAAGGGCTTCTAGTGGCTAAATAGCTCTTGAATTTGCAGAATAAGTATTATGAAATTGTCTCTACTCAAGTGTCCACAGTCTGGTGCAGACAATAGGAAAAGAATATGAAAGGCTGTGACTAGCAACAGCTGTCTTATGTTACCAGCTGTGGTAAAGACACAGGCCTCTTTCCTCTGCTCTAAAACAGGGATCTGAAATAGAGATGGGTGTTAGTTGATACTTCAGCAATGATCTTTTCTGAGATTAATTCTTTTAAATACCAATAGCCCAGGTAAAATCTGAGATTATCTTGTTGCTGAAGAACAAAAGTGACAGTTTAGATGCTTGGTGGGAAACTCTGTCATTTGCGTGGCAGTACAGATTTTTCCATTTACTTACCTGTAGTTTGACTTCTGTTGTTTTCTGCAGTTCCTACCTTTTTCTGTGATAACTTGTTTAAGGAGCATCTAAACTGGGCTTTGCAAATTTGTTCCTTTGCACAAATTTAAGAATCCAAGAGCTTGTTTAAAGCCTCAGCTTTATGTAGCATATAAAATAGGAAGCTTTTGTTTGCAAACTTGCTCAGTACACATTGTAAGTTAAAATGTTGCTGACTTTGGTGAAATTCTGCCCCCATTATCCTTGGCTTGAGCTTAGCTGGGTTTCAGCCATTAAGGAATGGCTCAGTTTGTTAATTTCTTTTGCTTTCTGTGAGTGCAGATATGTGAAACAGCTGGCAAGTCAAAAATAAACAGTATGTGTATAAAAGTCTTAAATATTGCAATGCATCTTTCTTGTTTTGACCTCAACCGGCAGCCAAGCCGTATGCAGATACTCTCTCACTCCTACACCAGTGGAATGGGAGAGAGATGGAATAATGACAGTGGGCTAAGACAAGAGACTTCAATAGCTAAAGCAAAAGCTGTGCATAGAAGCAAAGCAAAATCAGGAATGTATTCACTGCTTCCCATGGATAGGAAGGTGTTCAGCCATCTCCAGAGAGGAGGGCCTCATCATGTTTAATGGTGACTTGGTAAGACAAATGCTATCACTCCAAATGTTTCCTCCTTTTCCCACCTTTACATGCTGGGCATCACCCTGTCTAGTTTGGGATATCTCGTTGGTATTTGGGGTCAGCTGTGTCTCCTCCCAGCTCCTTGAGAAGCACCAGCCTCCTAGCAGGTCAAGTGGGGTGAGCAGCAGAAAAACCTTGATACTGTAAATGATGCTCAGCAATATCAAAAACATCTGTATTTTAATCTACATTGTTTTCAGCACAAATCCAAAACAGAGGCCCAGCCTTCGAAGAAAGTGATCTCTACCCCAGCCAAAGCCAGCACAGCATCTGTTACTATTTTAGAGATTCAGTGCCAAATATTATTAGTTTATATTATTTTATGCTTCATAAACTCATGACTTTAAGCAAATAACTTAGACAAACTCAGCAGTGCTAAAGAATTCATACTGAAGGGTGAACTTTTCTGTTATTATTCTGTCTTTAACATCTAACTCAGACAAGAAATACGATTTTTATTTTGCATTCTCATTCTTTCATGTTTTGTTTCTCTCAAACATGATGGTTGCTATTGTGGTTTCAAAGCAACTGTTGTTTTATTAATCATCTGCAGGTGATTTGTGTTTAGTTCACTTTTAAATAAGATAGGAAGAATAAGATGTACTAATATGTCCATTAAATTGAATCACAAGAAAATAGAAAATTTCTAAGGGAAGTGGGACCTGGGCTGTTAGTGAGCTGAATAAGGCAGAAAGAACATTTGATCTGTCACTAATCCTGTAGATGTTTCAGGAGACTAAAAAAACACCATTGCTTTAATAAGAGGAAAAAGAGCTAAGTAGCTAACTACAGAATGGAGATTTTTACTTGCCCCGCCAGTATTTTTATTCTCCTGTGTAAGACAAGAAAAGTGTTTTTACTTGGCAAGATTATAATTTAGACTGATGCCAAACTAAATTGAAAGATTTCACTGATTCTGTATTTCAGCTGAGTTCTTTAAAGAGAACCCTGAATTTTCTGAAGGCAGAAAATTATTAATTTCCATGAAGTGTGCTGCACTGAAATTGATCCTGCAAGTAGTTGTATAAATAAAGAATGTTTTTTTATATATATTGAAAGATTTCTATCCTTACCTGTTCTTAATGAAATAACCAAACGTGCATCACTGTAACAAAATAATACTTTTTGCTTTATAAATGCTTTATAAATGTGTGTGGAAGTTTCAAAATTCTTTTTCAGTTAAGGGCAATTCAATTTTCATATTCAAGTGTAACTGTCACTCAGAATCTCTGATTTACACAACACCAGGAATATGGGAAAAAAACTTCTTTAGGTACTGTGTTTAATCTGGAATTTATTAGTATTTTATTTTTTCATAACATTTCAGTTTCTGGAGTCACTAATATACAGAAAATTATTCCAGAAAATTTATATAAAGTGTTTTAGTACTTAAGGTTCATAAAAATCTAATTAAAAGATACTTGAATAAATATTATTCAGTGGTGAAAGACCAGGCCCTATTAAGCACACAGATATTAGAAGGATCTTTTGAGTTTTCTAATATCTCAGTTCTGCTTCTTACCATATTCCCTATTAATGTATTGTTTTAATTTTGATCATTAATTATATTTCAAATAGACCAGCAGAAATATTTCAGAATACAATTTATAGTTTTTCAGTATTGTTGACTTTTTTGATTGAAATAAATAGGTGTAACCAAGATTTTTCTTTAAGTAATTTCTGTATGAACTATCCAACTAATTCTGAAAAGCAAAATCAAATACATGAACACTTGAAGAGAGAAAACTTGGAAAATAGTTATCTTTCTGTACTTAAGCTGAAAGAAAAGGCAAAACCTCTCAAACCTCAAAATCTTGTTCCAGTTCTCCAAAATTTACTTGCAAGTGGTGCAGTTCTGCTCTTCAGTGTACTTTTTCAGTATTTCTGATTGTACTCAAGACTCAAAATAAATACGAATCTTCTGTTCCATTTAATGAAAGCTGGCATTTGGAAAATCCAGACAAATACTTACTTTAGCTGTACTTTCAGTAAAATACATGAAAAAATATCACACAATTTTTTTCCCCTGACTTACTCAGGACCTGATCTTTCATCCTTCTCTGTATTTACCCTTTCCAGGTAAGTTCAGGGAATGAACCCTGAGTCTGATGCTTCTAGGGCTGACACAAATCTTGCAGAGCTCTTGAACAGTTACAGGAAATATCTTCTATTATATAAAAATAATTTCTGTCCCCATTTTCATTAATGCTTTATTTGTTTTCATAATACTGCTGTTGAAATCAGCTCCTCACAGCATTAACTACCTTCTTTGTCTTGCTGAGAAGTGCTGTACTGTACAGACCTGCTCAAAAATTGTTTCATAAAATTGTTCCTGACTGCAGAGAATAAAGTGTATTCCAGTTGGAATTTATAGATTTGCCTTTCTATTTCATTTAACTATCCTTAGCTGTATAATTCTTTAGCAGTGTAATTAAAACAGCATTAACATAGTTAAAATAAGCAATACAAAAAAAATATTCCCAACATTAGAACTTCTTTCTGCGTCTTTGATTGCATGATGGTGAAAGATTTCTCATGGGGTATCTTCCCTTTATTTATACATGGTAATACATAGTTCAGCCTCCATCCTTTACTGTTTTCTTCCATAAACTCATTCTTGAAATTGCAAGCAGGGACACTACATTGCTGCTTAGTGATTTACTGGGATTTACTCAGTGCTGTTATAGTGGATGCAGTTTTGCCTTTCATATTTCAAGGCAGACTTTTAGAGTGGTTAGAATTTACCATTTCATATTGCAGAGCTCTCAAAGGCCAAAACTAAGATAGAGACACTGGTGTCTTTGTACTCACAACATATGATAAGTACACTGATTTTTCTCCAAGGAGCTGACAGTCTAGAAAACACAATGTTAGTAGAAAATAGGACAAATAAAAGTATGAACAGGAGAAAGTTGGTAGCTGGTAGCAATTGTGTGAAATACATACAAGTCCTGGCCACTCCCCATTGGGAATGCTGGTGACTCGTGTTTTCTAAGCCACAAAAACTCTTATATTCCTCTCTATTCTTCTTTGTTATTCCTATTTGAGGGAGCAAGAAAAATATAATTTATAACACCACTTCAATAAAAGAAGTGTGAGAGTGGGTAGGATTCACCCTGCTTAAACCAACTGCTCTAATGAGGAGCATGATTTCATGTTAATGGTACACTTGTGTATGATTGATTGTGCTCAACCTACACCCAAATATATTTGGGGTTTTCTTTGCAATTATAGCAGCACTGTTTCTTTCTCTGGTCTTGGTATTAGTGGGTGCTTTGAGGACTAAATTTTGTCTTCAGTATCATCAGTACAAGTTCAGTACTTTCAAAAGAATCTGCTTTTGGAATCTGAGAGGAGTTCAGCAAGCAAGTTTGTTGATGATTTAGGATAAGAAATAGAATCTACCTCATTTCCACTTATCTCTGTTGCTTCTTAAGGACTAAAAAAGAGTGATCAGTAAAAATTAAATTTTGTGTCTAAATACACAGTAAATAATTTCTACTAAAGCTTTCAAATTGGACCTTTGCTTCATGAGAACTGTAAAGCAAACTGTTGGTTAGAGTGATATTTTTCACAGTACCTTTGACTTCAGCAGGAGCAGAACTAAGCCAGCAATGTGTAGTGATCACAAAGCTCATCTTTTTGTGATCAGGTTTGGATGACTTGTTACTACGTTTTTCCCTTCTAGCTTTTTAGAGGATCAGTTGCCAGTTACATTAGTTAGAATTTATAATATCAACAACTTAAAGTTGCAGGGCAGTAGAATAAAAGACTTTATGGCAAGTTGGTTCTATTACATGTCTGGGCTTTTCTATGTCCTTAAAAATTCAAGTTTAAAAAACTCATAATGTGTGCAAGCAATAGGTAGAACATTGCTGTGCTATCAACACTTCTAACACAAATCCCAAACACAGTGCCTTACTGTCTGTTATGGAGGAAATTAACTCACATCAGCCATACTGAAGCTTTTCCATTTGAAATGCTATCATATAGGATGTGAGATTTCATTTATTTTAGTTGTGTTACTATTTAATATATGTATTTTTAATAATTATGTTTTCAGTGAGGAAATATAGTGCAGTATAAATGTCATGCTATTTTTTTAATGTTGCAGTCTTCCTATGTGTTAGCAGCGAATGAAAGAACAGTAAACTGATAACTTTGAGCAAAGTAGAGGGATTTAAAGAATGTTTTGGAAGCTTGTTAAAGTTGCTGTTAAAATAAATATTTACTTCCTTCCAGACACTGAAAAAAGATCCAATATTTAAAGGAAAAAATGCACATCTGATGCTTCAAAATTACTGCAACAGGTAGTTGCTGGTCATTTTTTCATATGCCTCCATTACTCTAGTCTAAACTGATCAAGTGTTTTGTAACTGCAGAATCTGCGGGAGCTAATCAGTTCTTGAAAGCAAATATATTGTTTTGTCTTACACAAACACTGCTGAAGTATGTTTTTTCCTCTTGAAGCTGACAATGAAATCTGTTTAGTGGCTCTTCAGGCTTTTTCTCCTCTGTTTAAGTAGTGTTACAAGGTCACTTCAAAGTAGCCATTAATGTAATTTATAATAACTCTCATCTAATTTTTGAAGATTATTTATAAAATAATGACACAAGAGATAATACTCTGCCTTGATCCTTTTGCAGTAAGACCTAATGACTAGACAGGAGGTGTAATACAGCTCATCACAGAACAATTTCAGTGGTACCTAAGTACACAAGCAGTTCCTTGAACTTCAGAGTTAAGGAAGCTTTTTGAGCACATCTGTGCCTTTTGCTTAGCTCTGTGCTCTGATTTGATGTTTTGCTGATGGGTATAATGACAAAAAATTTGTCTTCTATGGATTTTCAGATCTCTATTATGGCATGAGCATAAGGCACAGCCTTTGCCTCAGTTTCAACATGTTCTCCTATCCAGCTCTATGTGTTCTCCAAACTTTCAAAGATCTTACTTATCTTTGAAATGCTCTCCTCTTTCAAACTGAGTTGAAGTCAAGATTTGAGGTCAGTAGTTACTAGGGAAAAACTCTGCATAAGGTAGATGATCACCTTGCCTCGATTCCCTGTGAAAGGCTTGGAAATTACACGGCCCCATGGGTCATGTATGGCTCCTCACATAGGAGAAGGCAAATTACAGCAACAAGGATGTACAAGCAGCCTTCTCCAGAGCCTGTGTGCCCCAGGCAGAGTAAAAGTGACTTTTCTTGGCCAGTTAGTTCAGTGATGAAGTTTTCCTCTACTTCGGGACTGTCCTTTACATGGTTTTATAACTCTTTTGCAACATCATGGATTTTGGTTGCTTTCAGCCTGTTTCTCAGGCTTCCCACATATCATCAGAAAACTTTAAAACATGTTGCTATATAGAGTATGGTAATTAAAGATATTTATGCTGAAAATGCTCATACTTGCTGAGTTGCATCTATTTAGCCCAGAGTGTGTTTGATCTCAGCCACCTTCTACTCACATTGAGCAAACAAAATAGAGAGGTGACACTTTTACGTAATGCAAATGCAAAGGATAAGCTCTAATAGTGAAGAAATCTGTTTAATAAATGTATCTTTTATGTGTTTATTAGAATACATACATATATATGTGCATGTGTGTTTTATTAAAAATGTGCCTTCCATTTTCAGCCTACATAGCTCGGCAGTAGCATCAGTACATAAACATTTTCAGGAGCACAAAGAATCAATTACAGGAATGTTCACTTGATAGATTCAGATTTTCTATTAACACTAGAACCACCAATTTATCTGTGGTTACCACAGGTTATCTGTGGGGTTTTTTAACTCTTACGTATCTGTGGTTTGGGGTTGTGAGTCAGAAGAAAAATACTGCACACTGGGAGGAAACCATGCCATCCCTCTTTCATTTCAAGAAACGTAGCAATTCGTAGTTCTGTCACTCATATGTTCTTAAAAGAAGACAAGGAGGTGACAATTATTCCCTAACTTTTCCTAGATATGAAGTCCTAGATATGAAGTTGGTTTTGTTCCAACAGGATGAATTTAGAAATGTGACAACTGTAGCAAAAATATGTTTCTCTCTACCTTCTGAGAGCATAATCCTGCTTCTGAGGTAAGGAGTGGTTAGCACTAAGGTAAATATTGTCACCTATGATTTATTCTACTACCAGAAATGTACACTGTGGCATACATAGCATAGTTGCATGCCATTTGTTTACTAATCAATGGTTTTGAAGCTGATAGACCATCTACTGATGAGATAAACTGTTTATTGTCTATGTCAGCTCAGCAAGAGAGAATTAGATCTCCACCTGGTTATTTTAACCCAAGGAATATTCACTGAATCAATGCTTAATGCAATATTAGAGGAAAAATTATGCAGGCTGTAGGGAATTGTTCAATAATAATAATAAGAATAAACATGTTTCTCACAAGTTAAAGAAATCTAGTGTTAGTTTTTAGTAAGTTATTTCTCTGTCATTTTTTGAGGAAAAAACTGATGAGTAGCAGAAAGCCAGAAAAAAATCCCTTTTTCTTCTAAAAGAGAACAATTGAACAATTTATTACTGCTTTTACCAGCAATGAATTTTTTTTCCCTTATATACTGGGAATATAAATTCAGATTGTATAACCTTAGGCTGTACCTTATCACC
This sequence comes from Sitta europaea, assembly GCA_013400255.1. NCBI lineage: Eukaryota > Metazoa > Chordata > Aves > Passeriformes > Sittidae > Sitta > Sitta europaea. The sequence continues at coordinate 53,165 of VXBS01002701.1, forward strand.
TTGCTTTAAATACTTATTTTTATAATTGAGTGAAAGTGGAATTTGGAAGAAATAGAATTTTATTTGTCTAAGTGGTTAAACTTCATCTCAGTTACTCACATGGGTACCAGATACTGTAAATGCATAACTTCATATATAAATAAGAAAATGGATATAATTAAGACCATATTTAATGTCATGTCCAAGCATGATGCAAGATAGTGCTTTTTTGTTTGGTAATTTTCAGACCCAAGAGTCTTCATTCTCAGTGAGGCATGTCCAGTGAATTGTCAGGTTTCCTAAAATAATCAACATACCTAAGTGGGCAGGTTATCTGCAGATTTACAAGGTATCCAAGTACTTTAACAGATACAAGAAAGCACAGCATACTTTTGTAAATAAATATGTTCACATATGAAACTTAAAACACTGATGTTTGGTGGCTTTATTGCCAAAATATCACCTGACATTTGCTGTTTATTAAACTCTCTTCTTACTCATGATAGTATTTAGGTATTTCTTTAATGGAAACTCATTTTTCCAGAAAACCCTAATGTCATGTTTGGTTGGGAAGATAATGAAGATGGTTATTATATACAGCAACTATTTTCTCTAAAATTTAAAAAAATAAGCTCTTTTAAGTCCAAGCATATAAATCACATTTCAGGTGGGTTTTGTCTTACTATTGTCTTGCTTTAGTTACAAGTTGCTTGTGATTTACACCATGTAGCAGACAAAGGAGTTGCAAACTTTAAAAGTAATTTAAAATTTAAGCCATTTTTAGGGAAGTGTCACTAATGAAGCCATTAGCAACTGAGTTGTGCATTCCTATAAGAGTAGCTAACTGATGTAGTGTAGAATTATAAACCCTGGAATGAGGGGTTCATAATGTAAGCGCTGACACTAACAGAACTGTAGCACAGGAGTGGTGTCACTGTAATTAGCTTAGTGCTAGTACAAATCATGTTTTATTAGTCAGCCTCTGCAAGAAGAGATGGTTTGTTACTTCCAGATATAATTGCATTTGTCACATTTTTTGATATTGCAGAAATGATATGAGCATGAAAAGGCAAGATGACTTTCAGAGCACTTAACATCATGTTGTTTGGAATATCATTAGAGGGAAGAGATGATGGGGAAAAAGTGGAAAACAAAAACAAAGCTTTCAAGTTTTTAGATATTTTCTGTCTTTTTTTTTTTTTTTTTTTAAAGGATTCCTTTTTAGAAGGAAAGAATAGGATGATAGGTACAGAAAAAGTGTTCTCTCATGGATATGCCAGAAGGATGACATACAGAGAGGAGGGAATCTCTACAAATCCTCTCATGATTGTTCCCTGAATGAAGAAATGAAGAGAGAAATTTTTTTTTCCCCTAGAAGGAGATTACCAGAACACACCATATCTCTGTGAGTGTGTGTTTCATTAGGCTCAGACTCAAGCTCACAGACCAAGTTCATGGAGTCAGTTTTGTCTGCAGGAGCAGAGATAAGTGCATTAGTGCTACCACAATGCTGAATTTGTCCTCTTAGACTGAAAGTTGGCTTAGACTACTCTAGAGTGAAACTGCAGAGATTTTCTTCACATTCTAGATAAGGCATATGTAAGCTGGGAAACGAATGACATTGGGGCAACCAATATCTTCATCTGCTGCCAGTAGAAAATGATTGCCTATGTTTCTGTGTCTAATATTAATTTTCCAAATATAAGGAAGACACAAAAAAATGAGTTCAGAGGAGGACTGCCAGGATTAGCAGTGGCTGGAGCACATGCTCTGTGTGGAGAGGCTGAGGGAGCTGGATTGAATAAGCTAGGAGGAAGAGTTGTCTCCAGAGGACCTAAGAGCTGCCTCCCCTCCCTACTGTCTGCAGGGAAGGTGTTGAGCAGACACTGCACAATGGTGCATCTTGGGAGAATAAGAGGGAGCAGGTGTTGCTCAAAAAAAGAGAGATGTTCAGACTGGATGAAAGGAGAACCTTTATCAGCAAGGGAACAGTGAAGCAAAGGAGCTGAGTGCTCAGAGATGTTATAGAGATAGAGGGCATTCAAATCATACTTGGCCGTAGCCCCCAGGTATTTTTAAACTGGCTTGTGGGGTGTTTTAGCAGGTTTTCATTTTTTTAATCTCTAGTGATCTAGTTGCAATAGCTGAGTTCAATAGGGGATTGCCAACTGAAGACTCAGATTTCGGAGTGTCATTAGCACTATGCAAGTATTGAATTTAGAAGTGATTTAGGTATCAGAGGAAGTGCTCACAGGTGTAGAAATACTCTTAGTTCTGTCCAGGATACCTGGTTACTAAGGTTTTAGATAATACAGAAACCTAGCATTTGGGTCTAAGAAATTAACAAATGGGGGAAAGCCCTGGGTTTTTTTCTCCCACTGTCAAAAAAGTGGAATTCAAAACAGAGGGAGGAATTAATAAAAGTGATACCAGTAAAAAGAGCTATTTATATAGCATAGACTTGGTTGCTTTCGTGTAAGAGCTGGCAAGAGAAAACTGCCAAACAAATGACATAATAGCAGATCTTAATTGCAATGGAAAAGCAAGAATATTTTAAAATAATATATTATTTATTTGCATTTTTGAGGTATTAGGAATGCTGTAATCTCAAAACACATTTTTAAGTCAGACAAGAAAATGAATGCTATTAACAGGAAACATCTATTTATTTGAACTTTCTATTGAAAATTATATTATAAGAGGTGAATTAACTGGTACCAGAAACATTGATAGCAATGTTCTGGGGAAGGAGACTCAAAAATAATTTCTGAGAAAACAGTCTGATTTTTTATTTGTCACTGAGGAATGTGATCAGTCTTTGAAGTACTTTGGAAACTACAAAAAAATCTGTGAATGCATTGCCCTTTTGTGCTTGTCATGTTTGTCTAAAGGTACTGCAGAAACAATAGTGGGACAAATGCCTTCATTCCAGTCAGAGAGGGTTGGAAAAGGAGAGAAGGGATTCTCCTAGGAAAGATTGCTAGTCAGCTATGTCTCCTGCATTTCCCCACAATCCACATGTGAGCAGACTGTAAGATGTGCAGTTTTAGAGGGAGGCACTCAGTAAAAGAGAATTTTTTTAAACTGAGAGTACTTAATGTTGCTTATAGATTGGTGTTAAAATGTTCTCATCCTTCTAATACCAGAAGCTTCCTCAAAGAATTAGAAAAAAAGGCTTTCCCAGAGTAAATAATTTAATCCTAAATGTTTTCATGTAAAATAATTCCCTAAAAGCACTATTTTGTCTTTTTTTTTTTTTTTTAATAGTAAGCTGATAACTTCTACTGTAAAATGAGTGAAATGAAAAATACTAAGAAAAGGTAGTTATTGTACTCTTGGGACTACCACCTAAGGATAGAACCTGATCAAAAACATTGAAAACAATTGGAAAAGTCTCTCCAGCTCAGCTCTTTCTCTGATGGGGTGTTTCTTTGAAGATGCTAGCTCTCTTCACCTACACATCTTCTTGCACTTTGGAACCGGGGGTTTTATTCCCTGGTATTTGCACATTTTCTGAAAGCAAAGCCTCACAGGTCCACTTTTCTTTCTAAATTTCTGTATAGAATTAAAGAAAATCACTATGGAATAAGAGATACTTGAAACCAAATGTTTGTTGCATAAAGAATGCCCGAGTGTGCACACACGTAGGAGGACCTTTTAAGATAAGCAATTCACGTGGCATAGCAACTGACAAAATATGGCTAATTTTGCCATCATTAGCCTGGGAAATATTTGTGTTACATAGAGACAGTATGCAAAGATTGCACAAACTGCCAAACAGATCATCATAAGAAAACTAGTTTATTAGTGTGTAGTACTGTCCTGTACAAAAACAAACAAAATCACACTAGACTGTATGTAACATCAAGCTTTTATAAAAAGCTAACTTCTTTCTCAGTGGAAATATGCTCCTAAGTTTTTATTGTAAACTGTGTCGTTATCTTTAGAAAGCTGGATCACTGTCAGCTCCTCTGTCTTATCCCTCCCTCCCTTCAAAAAGGCATAGATATGGCTTTTTCCTGTGAAAGAAAATAAAAATCAGTTTTGCTTACAGGTTAATTTCCTGGTAAAGGATGGTGGGGATGTGCTGATGGGATGTAGGACAAGGTACTTAATGCATTTAAGAAAGGCATCTGAGACTTATTCTAAGTGCTACAATCAAGGCTTGGAACAGACTAAAGAGAGTTGTAGAGATTATCTTGAATTCAAGTTACTTTGTTGTTACACCAGTAGCACTTATTCTTTGTCTTTTCTCAGTCACTGTTAACTTCAGTTGTTACTTGGAAGAATTCTTTAGTACTTTGACAGTAGTGGCTTCAGTGTTGCTAAGGGTCACGCTTCAGTTTCAAATAGCTTGGGTTCTTTTTTTCCAGTGTGCTAGTTTGACGGCTCTCAGTGTAAGCTGTTGTAAAGGTGGTGTTTGTATGTGTAAACTGGAAAAAAAAAATATTTCTGGAAGTTACTTTGAGATTTAATTGCTTCTTCTGTGCTGACTGTGTAGTGGGTTTTTATCAGTGTGATTAAATAGATATAGCAATGCAAAATGTAGTCCTTTTCTACCTCTCTTCCTCTCCCCTTTCTTTAAATGATGCTCTTGAATTGTGTTTTTGCAGCTGTGATAGACACATCCAGTACACAGTACATTCCTGATACCTACATTATGGATGTTACATCCCCAAACCAGACTCCAGTTTTTACAGGAGAATAAGACTGGGCAGATTTGAAGTACTTTGAGGAAGTTTTTCCCTTAAGTTGGAGATTCTACTGTCAACTGACCATAATCAGGTGTACTGCAGTCATCACTGCTCTGTTTTTTACAGGGAATGATTACATCTGTAATGGTTTATATTATTTCTTATACTTGGATAAGTAGCCTGCAGGAACTTTTTCTCATTTATCATATTTCTGTGTTTAAAATATGTGATGTTTAAGGAAGAGAAGTACTAACACTCTAGCATTACCTATTATATAGTACTATTTGTATATGAAGACTACATTTATGTCATAAAGTGAACAAATGAGTCACTGAGGACACTAACCACAATAAAGTTTGTTTGGTTTGGGGATGTTTTTTTTTATTCGAATGAGATCTCTCTGAAAACGGGTACTAGTCTGAAGTGACACTAAAAATAAATAGTTCTCGAGTATAATAGTTTGACATTAATGGCGTATTAGGAATTTGGTGATGGCATTGAAAAAATGTGCATATATTTTAGATTTTTGTGTGATCTGTTTAGTTTTACTAAACAGAAGACACTGGGAGCGTTCTTCAGCTGCATAAGGGTAGATTCTTTTTTTCTAGAATAAAGACTTCACTTACAGCAAGGAAATTGCAAAAAAAAGGGGGATACTGTCGAGTCTGCTGTGAGTTACTGTTCAAGCTTATTGTGAACACATTCTCTTCAAAAGTTAATTTCTGCATGAAAGAAATAATTTTAGCGTAAAGGCCTTATTCTGCTAACTAAAGTAACCTGAAATCTCTTGGAAAATAGAGTCTCTAACATGAATAAGTTATAAGTACTTGTTTTTGCTTCACTAAGTACACCGTTTCTCATTTTCTGAATTGCCTCCTTCATACTTTTTCATCTTGGAAAATCAAGAGAAAACACAGGCTATTTCAGTCTGGTGCTATATCTGTATGTAAGAAGTGTGTCAGAAATGTCCAATACTTCATTCATAGTTTGAATAGTGAAAATACATAGACAATGTATAACTTCACTTTCTCCTCAAGTTTCTTGATTTTGTGACCACTGTAGTCTGTTAATTATTCAAGAAATGAGCTGAGTTGAAGTTGGTGGTTGGTGGTTTATCAGCCAGTACAATGAAAACCAGCACATACAGGACCCAGAAGATACTGTGACACACCTATTAACTTCTCACCTTAATTTTTAGGCAATTTTTAATTGCAATGTTTCTGTAAAATTGATTTATTACTGTTACATAACTTAGAGGGAAAATTAGGTACTCTGTTTTGGTAGGGAACTGACCATGGGTGTATCACAAATTTTTCTTGGATAACAGGGAGAATATTCTCAGAAACTTAATGGAGAACAGCAATAACAGTACTTCCAATAATTATTATTGCAGTAAATTGTAAAGGAAAATAGCATACCAGTCTTAAATTAAAAATTGAAAATTAAAAGATGATGAGAAAACAAAGAATTGTACACTTTTCTTTCCAGGCAACAGAAGGCTAATGACTCTTGAAGCTTTAAAGATTTTTTTGAGGAATATGGTTAGAAGAGGTAATAGATTTCATGTGAGTTGTTATTACTGTGTTATTCTGGCATCCAGTGTATTTGTCAAGTTTTAAATGAAATTTTCAACTCAGGAAGTTTAAGGTCATCATTTGACATACATCTTGTGTTAATTCAAAAAACAGTGAAAAGGGGTTGTTATTGTATCCATCTGTAGCAGTGGAAAGCAATTTTAGTTGGCTTTGGAATAAATACATATAAGATGATACACATTTTTCAACTGAGTCTGACATCTGACTTCATGAATAAATAAGACCCTATTAATCATGAGGTGATAGAGTCACATACATTGTATTTATCATTCTTGTTGGAGAGTAAGTTGTCTCTTGTTAATGTTTTGAGGAAATGCGTAGTAATTACACAAAACAAATAAGAAAGTAAAAAATATAGTTAACTTCTGCAGAAGCTTAAATGTTGGTCTCTAACTTCTGTGTTACTACTTTACAAATGGTAGTGTGTGCATGTAGGTAATGTAATTTCTTCATCTATAATTGAGCCATATGCATATAAGAATGTGTATATGAATAATAATTCCATGGACTGAAAACAACTTAAGCTAACTATACATAGATGATATCCAACATCAGACGTGCTCATGCTATCTAGAGGAAATTTGCTAGGGCTCTTCAGCAAGGATAGAGAAATAGCATTTTCAAAAAATCTTTAATAGTATAAATGAACAATGGTTCAATATGACAGTATTTATTCCCTGGAGTCCACAAAGCATGTTGGCATGTATAACCAGAGTACTTGGGGACGGATCTATTGTCGCTTACCTGGGAGAACAAGACTTTGGATATTTATGGAAATACTCATTTTTGATCTCTACCAGTAATTTTGTGGGAAACAAAGAATCGTAAATTCTGGGTAGATTTTCTAATTCCATCTGGCTTGAAGCAAGCAAAATTCATGACTGCTAGACATCTATTCTGGTTTACAAGTGAAGTGATTTGATTATTTCAGTTGATTGTGATAATGGCTTAGTACCACCAGTTTGTACACTCTGTCCAACCTAATTTTTTACATATTATGCATACCTCTTGGGGATTCATGAATGTTTTATCTATGCCATTAGTGTCTTCAAGGAAAGGAAAGATTCAAATACTTGCTCATAATGATGAGTTGATTGCATAAATTACCTTCTAGTCTTTCTAGTGCAAGACAGTTTTCTTCTCCCCGTTTTGCGCCTCTTCCGTCATTTGCCTTTGAAATTAAATGCATTATATTAAGGGATGAAGCTTTTTTGTAAGTATTAGAAATAATATTATAACAAATATTGAAAAATTGTGATTTTCATCTTAGGAGACTGAACAGTCTGCTCAAAGTCAGAGGATCACAGACTGGACCCCTCTAATGAAGTTTGAAGGAACAGAGAACACTGAAACAGGAAACTAAGTCTTTAACAAACCAGTGCATCATTAAGTCTTTCAGATCTTAGTTTCTTTTTTAAAGCTTCCCTCCTCTTAGTAATATTTTACTGCTACTCCATATTTCTCTTACTCTGTCTTAAAAGTCCTGAAGTATGTCAGTGTCTCTTTCTTTGTTAGGTGTGTAATAGGACATTCTTGAAAACCACATTCCATAAAAATGGCTGAATGGATGACAAGGTGTGCCGATAACAAAGGATATTTGCTGGTTTTCCTTTTCATTATTTTAAAATAACAGTATACAAGCAGTATGTGTTATAGAAGTAGTCTTGCCAGCTCTTGGTTGGTATCAATATGCACGGTAAGACAGGAGTTATCAATATTTTGGACAGCGTGACAGACTTCAGCTATTAGAGCTGAAAACAGATTTAGTACAAAATAGAGAGCTAAAATGACATAGCAGGGCCGGCAGCAAAATTTGCATAATCCTTTTTAAATATTTTGGAAGATTTTTCTAATAGTTGTATTTTTCTGAGAGCTGCTGCTTTTTCTGCCTCTTGTGCATACTATGGTTTCTGGCTCTTAGTGTTTTGTTCTAGGACTCAAGTCTATCATAAGTTATTGTTGACTCTTTTGTCTTTTTGTGTGTAGGAGAAAGAGAGACTTTGTGAGCTACTATATAGTCCAAGTATATGAACTTGGACTATACAGTCATAGTTATATACTGTTTATAGTATAGTATATTCTATATACTATAGAATAGTATACTCAGTTCAAACTCAGTGATCCACATGGGCCTTCTCAATTCTGTATAACTGTGAAAACTCCCCACATATTTTCATATCACTGGTTAGGGAAATCAAGAACTGAAAATTGAAAATAACCCCTTTTTGCCCTCAAGCCCATCATTGCCTTCATGTGCAGGATAGCTGTAAGCAGCAGACCTAAATGGATTGTGGGAGGGGGAAGAGGCACAGGTGGCTGCCTTGTAGCACTCATGAGCAGACAGTCACAGCTCTGCATCTGCATAGGGGCTGCAGGATGCCTTCACCAACCACTGGCCCCTGCAAATGCCAGTTATTTGCCCAGTAAGACATAAACTATGAGAGCAGTTCCTGAGACCATAAACTAGAATTCAGTGGGAGCTGAAATTATAAATAATATATGATGAGTAATGCATAATGGTGAGTAATGCATAATGTATTACATTTTCATCAGCTGTCCTGAGTTGCAGGACACACACACCAAAGCAGCAATTGTCCCCTCAGCAATAAAGTAGCTGATAATTAACTACTACAGGTCTCTCTCCCCCTTTGGAGACCTTTCTATACTCTTGCTTAGCATCCGTTTGTGCAGTTCTAAAGGCTGTTTGCTGATGCTCTTGCTGGAAAGTAGCTACTATGGATGATTGGTTTGCCAAGCTCTTAGGACACTATAGGTAAGTGTCTGATGGGTTTTTAGGTGTGTGAAGTGATCTACACACAGGTTTTTCACAGTTTAAAGGAAGTTAATTCCCTGCTTTTTCAGATATATTTAAAAATATTACAAGACATCTGCCTAAACCCATCCATAGCAAATTACAAGTGTGAAATGCAGTCATAAGCAGTGCCTTTGCATGTGAAGAACCAAGTCATCACCAGATGCAGTCCCAGTAATTTCAAGGGCACCGTTTTTCTCTTGGCTTCTTGCTAGTTGTAAAACTTTGTACATGCCAGACTGCCTAACAGGTGTTGCCCTTTTACTTTCTGTATTCATTATATAGAAGACACCTGATGATGTGTTTGTTTTGTCCATCCTTTAGTTAGTTATCCTTCACACACAGTTGTCTTCCCATCTGTCTAATTCAGATAGACCAGTTTGTCTCTTTATGATACCTAGCCCTTCTTTTATGTTTTCCTAAGAGCAGATGATGTGGATTCTTCTAGTATTGTAGTATTCTATATGTAGTACTCTGTTCTGTCCTGACTAAATATTTGTAGCATATCTATGCATGACCTATATATGGTCACTTTCATTCTTTTCAGGTACACTTTTATTCTTATGGAAATGAAAGAAAAAAATTTTTTTTTTTTAATTTTAAGGTCTCAATAATGTACTAAAACAGGAAGATGAAATGAATATTTCAGAGATTCTTATGTATAGGAGCTAATATTGCAGCATCTGTGGATGGTTTTGGGTATTTAGCTACATGTGGTAAATCACAGTGTAAAGAATTCAGTAGTCCATGGATATAGCTGTTCATTTGTGCATATACTGATAGTCTTACAACATACATATTTTCTTTTGACTCTGCTCCAGTGTTGTTCACTATAGTATTTTATGCATCCTCTGTTAAGGACCTGTATTTGTCATTCTCAAGAGTACTGTCAATGCAACACTTCAGTGACCTCCAAAATTCAGTCTATCATGGGTTTCCCATTCTCAGATCCCTGAGAGTCTCATGGATTCTTGCCTCCTTATTATTTATACATCCCACATCCTTATCTTCACATGGAAGCTTCTCACCATGGAATTATTAAAAAACCTGCCTCCCACTCATAGGTACTATAAACTGCATAAATTAGAAATAAAAGTTTTCCTTGTTAGTATGTCTTTTTGACATAATGTTCCTCAAAATCTAGTTTTAAAGAGGTAGTAAAATCACTTGGTAAACATAACCCTTATTCAGTTGTTACTTTGAATGTTTCTACCCAAACTGTGCATAGGGTGGTGCTGCATTAGGTGCTGCACACAAAAGCCATGATCATTTGGGTTGTATCCCATACAGCTCACCTTGGAGTTGAATTCTTATGTGTCCAAAAAAGGCTTTTTTGTCCCTGGGAGACCATACTTTCTTCTTGGCTTATTCCCGTTGTGTCTGATAGCACATGAAGACGTAGTAATTCTTCCAGCCAAGCATGTGCATATCCTGAGGATAGCTTGCTCCAGTATTTGTGTGCTGTTTCTAGGCTATAACTGAGTGCCTTCACTAAATATGTCAGTGCTAACAGGCTGCTTAAAACACCACTGATTTCATAAAGTCATTAGAAGAGGACCCATGTCATTAGTATGTGTGTAACTGACATTTGTTCATCTAAAGCATAAAAAACCCAAATAAATTCAATGTAAAAAACCTTACATGCACTTAACTATGAAAATCATTAGTGTAATTAAATATGTTTTTTCTGGATTATTAGTGGAAAATTATTTAAAAACCACCAAACTGTGAAGAGCATTATCAAATGCAAACAGTATATACTTAGATAAGATTACAGTTGATCTGTCTGTTTCATAAATATACAAGAAGGTATTGACTTCCCTGATTTTCTCTCTAAGTTCTATTTTTTTTGTGGGAATGACTGTTTCTTTATTGATAAATAGATAACTGATCAAAAGACTCAAAATGCTAAAAATTCTGAATAGTCTGTATTATGCCGGTGCAGATCACAATAGGTATTTTATTTTGTTATTTCTTTACTTTTTTGACTAATATATTTAAATTTTCCTTATATAGGACAGTACATGCAATTACTATGTGTTTTTTATTTATCATTCTCTAATGCACTTCAGGTTTTAAGTTGTTGCAAAAATGTTTTCTTATTGCAGAATGATATACTAGCAGCTCTTCATCCTAGGTTCAGAAGAATTTTTTTTTTTCTGGCATCTCAGCATTTGTTGTCCAAGTGAGTTACATAGTCACTGGAGGAAAGTATCAGACATGCATGTTGTCACTGCAGGATAGCCCTCAAACTCTAGCAGATGACTTAGGAACTAAGTTTTTGCAATATCACTAGACCAGTTGGTTTAGGGAAATGTGGATAAAACCTGAATCTACTTAGTATTAAGAAAAATTAAATGTAACTTAACACATGAAAGAGAGCAGAATTGGGGGGAATGTGATGTTTAGCTGTTCACTCTACCCACTTCTCCATTTTTTAATCGGCCTGGATTTTTCCCTTCTTTCTCTCCTTAGTTTCTTTCCCTTTTTCAGTCCATAATGATTAAACAAGTGTTCTTTGGCAGATAAATATTGCTCTCCCAGCTAAGAGGGACAACTTTTGATATTGTTTCTTTATGCATAAGAAAGAAGCCCCCCCAAAAGTTGTTAATATTTCTGTCCAAGATTCTTGTGTGATTTATTATTCATAAGTTTTTATAGTTCTGGAAAAAGAAATACTGTTTTGCTTCAATAGAAAGTAATTTGTGGGTTGGAGATTAGAGCAGTGGTATATTTGTTTCAGTCAAATCTTGCAGATTTATAAACATCAATACGTTTAAGACCTCATACAGAGTTAGCAATGTCTTCTAAAGATTTATTGTTGCAGCAGCAGCAGCATATTTGTGGAAATAATAAGAAGCCATATGTCAATTCTGAACTGCACCTGCAATTTACACTGATGTCTGTTTAAAGAAGCATCTGAATGGGTTTAGTCTATATGCCCTCTGAAACTGAGGTCAGCCAAAAATTGCTTGTCATTTCAGTATCCCATAAAGATTTGGTGACTTAAAAATTCCTGTCTTTCTAAGTAGGGGCAGGTCAAAGAGAAAATGACAGTGTTGCTAAAGAAATATACTTAGTGCATAGAAGCCATTAGCAGGAATTTCCTATCCTCTGGGTAGTTTCATGACTCTTGGTCTCACAGTTTGTGAGTCCTGCTTTTTAAGCCATGCTAAAATAATTTTCTCCCAAGCAGGCTTATCCACTGAGCAGTTACTAACCTTGAAAGTAATATCTTTTTTCTTAATATATATTTTAGGAACCTCTTATAGCTTGGCATACTTTTTGTTCTCAGTTATAGCAAATGAGATATACTTTCATATAAATAAGAATAAAACTTTCAGAACTTGTTATGTTCAACTGATACAGCAAGAATGAACTGTCTTCATTCCATTTTGAGCCTATAAAGATTTGTTGACAAGTAGTCTGTCACATTGTCATATCACAGAAATTTCCATCTTGTATAATGATCTCTCATTATTACAGGAGGATGAATGCAGCAGCAGGACGTTTATACATAATATTTAGTTCTGTGTAATATTTAGTCCCTCTGCATAAAATTTAGAATTCTTTTCCACAAATATTATCTACCTTTTTTTTTTTTTT